>UPTC01000062.1:0-83035 GCA_900537255.1 Acanthocheilonema viteae | reverse complement strand
AACGGGAAAGAAGTTTGTTTTTCCTTAAAACCTGTGCTTCGGGATTCCACAGCACTTTGCTAGTGTGTACACCGCTTCAGCAGTGAGGTATATTGGCGAAGAGGCAAACTTTGTCGTTCAATTCCTATAATTTCGAAAGCGCTGTTTATCTATTCAGGCGTCCTTCTCAAGAGTAGCCTTTTCTGTTTCTGTTGGCACTGTCAGCTGAGGACATTCGCCTTATTGAGTTGCTCTTAGCAGAAGACTACCACACAGTCCGTGACATAGGATCTCGATTTTGAGAAATGAATTCAGAGTTCCCTATCCTCTCGACCACTTCCGCAATCTGTGAAATTCGACCGAGTTGTGTTGCGACAAGATGACATCAAAACGGCGTGAAGATTCACTTCTCCAGTTTTTTCATCTTGCTTGAAAGGCTGAGGAGTGTAAAATGGTGATGTAGAGCTTTCTGGTAATTTCTTGGGCACTTATAATAGGATCAGCTTTGATGGTTGATTTCATTGGTCATTGTGAAGTGACGATATCTTCAGAGCTTTCATCTTCTTCTCAAAACTTCTTGAGCAACATTTTTTAAGCCGAATTCCTTGCGTAATTTCCCTTTGCCACCGTACGGCTACCCATTTTGAGCGGCTCAAACAAGAAGATGACTAGAATTAGCTTCTTCTTTCTCAGTCTGAAATAAAGAAGAGAAAGCCAGTGCACCTATCTGAACAAGTAGCGTCCATTTTTTACCAGTTTCTGCACTGGTCTGATGTTTCTGTTCCTCGCTTATGTCAGTAAGCAGGTTGCGATGAATTGGAATTCGAAAAGTCAAGGAGAAGGTCCAGATTTAAAGATGAAGATCAAAAAAGAATTGGTAAATGGTCTCTAAAAGAAACAATGACTGTTTAATGAGGTTTAAGAAAGATAGAATGTTTGAACTTGTGGTGACGAAGAAGCTGATAACGAACAGGAATATTGCCTAATTTTATCTTACTCCATTCATTTTCATACTCCGAAAAAGGAAAACTTGCATTGAGGAATATGTTGATTTCGATCAACACTAGCATAATTTACGCCATTTACGTTGCGCCAATCCCAAGTTATAGGTAAATCCTCAAAATTGTAATCTTTTTTTTCGTAATATCGTGGGTAAGTCCTAAAATAAGATTGAAATCGGAAATGATATGGCTAAGAGCGACTTGCTCTTGTTTATTGCTATAGATGAAGGTAGAAGGGTAAAAGGAACTAGAAGGTCGACTCCGTTCCATCTCACTCAGGTAGGAATGAAGAGAGCGAAGGGAACGAACTTACTTATGCACGTAAACTCTTCCGGTTCGTTTATAGCATCCATGCAAGTTATAACCATTTTTAGCAGTGAACTCGGTGGATTCTTTCACTTTCCCCAACGAAATATCCGTGAGGGAGAGGAGAAGGGTGAGGTGGGACAGTGCTGCGAGCATTTTGAAGGGAATGAAAGTTGTGGAGGAGTGAGAAGTGTGGAGAGTTACAGCGTTCATTGTGCAACAGCTGCCGTCACACCCGTCCTGCATCATTCCTCTCAGCACCTTCTGGTCATCTCCACTCTCAACTTACCAATTTTAACTTTCCCTCATTCAAATTCAACATTTCTTCCCCACTATTTGATGTGCTATCCACTGTGAGCAATCGTTAATTTACAGTGCTAAGTCACCGCTAATGACAATATCTGTGGATTCATCAGAATCCGAGATGTGTGTATAAAAGTAACCTAGTCGTAATGGTTATCCTATTGATAAGGTTTCCAACAGTATAATTCAATTATTTATTAATTAAAGTCAAATTTTAACTAATAAAGGTTAACTGGATAGACTCATCTATCGATCACTGTGATCGGTCACTTGTGTAGCTCATTTCGAAATTAATTAACATTGGGGAGAGGAAAGCTTATCATCTGCTCTTTAAATTGTTCTGAATGCGCATCGATCTCGATACAGAAAATGTCGACCCAGCAGAACAGAATGCAAAAGGCCTTATCTTCAACCTTAACTTACCTATCTTCTACTCGGAAGTTTGAAACGAACCGAACACTCATTATTTCCTTCTCTCAACTCCTTAGAACAATCCCAACTACCCGATTATTGGATTGCCATTTTATAAACGACTGACCCTCTGCCATCTAAAAGTCAAAAGAACAAAGCATATTATAGAATAGAAAAAAAAACCAAAATCACTCTTTACTTTCAGATCCTTCTAAAATTAGAAGAACGATCAGAATCAGAAAGATTAGGTGTGAAGTTTGTCAGTACGGTTTGTCTTAATTACATGTTAAAGTTGAAAGACATTTCTTTCATATTTCAATAATCTTGAATAGACATAAAAAAATATTTTGTTAAAAACGATTTTTCCTCCTTTCTCACTCAAAAACAACATCGCATCACTTAAACTTAAATTTATATTTAAAGATGATAATGGAGAAGAAGTATGATGTGACCAACTAGAATTTCTGGTCTTCAAATTTAAATTTTCTTCAATAGCAATTCTAAATGAATACTTCCATCGCCACTTTTCATTGAAAAATTTTGAGCAAAAGTTGTTTAAAACCACTAAAAGGCAACAGTGACTAAGCTAAAAAAGGTTTAGCTTAGTTGTTGTGGTCTTCACAAATTGCTTAAAGTATGAATTCATATGAAGTTGTGATTAATAAATTGTTCATCATCCGATAGCAGACGAAATAAAGCACGACAGGTACACGACCACCATTAATTTACTTTTCTATTTTCATACTTCTCAACCAAATCTTAATGTTAAGTTATAGCTAGAATGAAACTTATGTTAAAACAATGAAGCGATTTTTTGCAATAGTTGTCAAAAATGGATTTCCTTAACTTTGGTAGTAAATATTTTTCCAGAAATGATTATCTCGATGTTTTTTCCAAATTCTAAGAATCCGCTTGCCACCTGAGTTTACTACTGAAGTTCTCGAATAAAAAGAACTTCCTTGTTGAGCCGTAAAAGTAATATCAATCAATGCTTCGCATGAATTGCTGATCCTTCACATTGCCGGATAACAGAAATCAGCTGTCACTTCTCGGCTTACTTTAATTCTAGATGTTGGTATGAAAGAGATAATCATGTTATCTTTTTCTTCGACATTGTGCAGCCTTTGATAAGGATGATAGTGAGGGTGAGATTTTAAATTCAGCATTTGCTTGTTGTTAATTAATTAATAGGCAGACATGGAACCATCGGTCCAGGTGATGCTAAAGGATCGACGGAAGGAATAATCAATGGAGAATTGATTGATTATTTATTGAAACAACTTGTTTTGCACCGCTTACAATCAATCCTTTAATTCAGTTCCTTCTTCCTCTCCTTCCCTCTCTTCCACTCCCTCACGACAATTAGGGCAGTTTCTAATAAATTTACAATGCCTTACACTCATTAATAGCTTATTAAACTCTCTCTCATTTGTGAACTGTCTCTCGGCGAGAGAAACAGCGTCACTTTTTGTTAAGCTTACCATGGCTTATAATTATTGGCACCTCGTTGAAATATTGCCCATTTCTGATCGATTTTTAATTCTTAGTTTAAATTTGGTTCTCAAGCAAACGAAAAACATCAATCTAAATAGCACTCCTTTCCTCCTTCCTCCTTCCTTCCGTTCTTCCGTCCTTCCTTGCTCCCTTCTTTCCTTCCATTGTTCATTCATTGAACCATTTACTGATTACAAACAGTATCACCATCTTTGTCGCTGCTCCCGCGGTTGTATTCTTCTGCCTCATCTTAAATCACCCGCCCCGTTACGATGATATGATGTAAGAAGGGAAGAATCTCTCTTAAATCAGCTCTTCCTGTATCTATTCCACTATGAACATGACAGACACTTTGTGCACCTAAACTGTTACCAGTCCTGCCTTTTAAATCACCATCTTTCATGTCATCTTTATTAACTAAACCGTTATGCTTATGGCAATAAATCAAGCGAGGATCTCTTGAAACAGAAATTGAATTAGAGCTTGTCACTTTGTATGTTTATCTTTTTCCTTCCTTCCGGAAATAAGAACCCTTTCCGGTATCGAATCGGAGATTTCCAGAAATAAATTAGAAATGGGATGTTGGCTCCTGAAAAATGCTCTCTTCATCCCTTTCCGTATGTTGGCCGACTCACTGTGTTGTTACGGAAATTTCACTGTCGCTTTACCTTTCGAGCCCGGTCCAATCATTATTCCAGGTTAACGGCCTTATTGCTGTACTGAAAATGCAGCTAGTATAACTGGTGTTAAAAGAGGGACTTTACTCTTTCCTTTTTTGGACAGAAAATGAGCTCCTGATTAAGCATCGATGATCTACTTTCCTTTGCATTCGCTAACCATCAAAATGGCCTAATCTTGGAAATATCCACAGATGCGAAGGGAAATTAACTGATGAAAAAAACGGACAGAAACACATTATTATACCTATGGAATTGTTTTACGCAGTGTTTCCATGAATGAAAAAGCAGTCAGGTCACTTTGTGTGTTAAACTTTCCATATTATCCATGAAATATAAATTTGCTCTGTTCTGCAACCTTCATGTTCACTTTGATGAAATGAAATAGCCAGCAAAACGTCATTGTTCCATATTGCGTGACTTACAACTTCATTGCTTCTCGATAACAGTGATGAAATTTTCCTCGTACCTATGAATGTCTACTCCGCTACTCCGTGACCCGAGGCTTTTCACTGTTTCGGGGAAGTTAAAATCAGTGGGGAACAGTTCTGGGACAACGTCACTCTCTGCAAATTATTATTGTCTTTAATGAAAAAAACTTAATAATTGTAAAGGCTTTCTTGTTTCCTTCGCTTCAGAGATTCCTCGGTGAGCAGACAGACGACCTACCCAAACAGTTGACTGTTTCACCCTTTCATCGTACTACCGGCTGAACAGAAGTATGTGCGGGGTGATCATCGTTCTATCCTATACAAAATTTAAAATGACGAGTGAGGATAAGTAGAAGCAAATTTTGGTCGTTTGGGATAATTTTGCATACCATTAACTTTAAATTGTTCTTTGCCGCTGCTGTTGATGCTGAGAAATTACCTAAATGTGGTAGAAGAAAAAGGATATGACTGATGAGCGATGAAGACCGTTTGAAACGAACTTCCGTTTCTTCTCCTCTTTACTGCTCCATGTTTTCTCATATTCTCTGTCATTTGTAACCATCTTTTACTATCACTTTATCATTTTTTTCGATCCTTCTTCATCCCATTCCTCTTCTCATTTTTTCTGTTTCAGGTTTGCAAGATTGCTTCTCGACTCTCGAGTTTTCAGACAACTAATCAGATGTGAAAGCTTCTCTCCCTCTATTTTTCACCACATTCCTTTATCCCAGTTTTTTAGCACTGTAAATTTATTTTTCATGTGCGAATTGGCGACATACAGTATGTTAAGTATTCTGTGGATAAATCGATGGAATAAGGCGAAAAGAACTTTAACTGACTTTTCTCTTTAATAGCTTCAAATTTAAGAAGATTGAATTTTACTTAAGGCATCGTTATTCGTTGTCCATGAATCTACTGGTTTAATCTGCTGATATTGTCATAAGTGATCTTCAGCATGTCAATAACGTCTTCTTTTCTGGCAAAGGTAATAAGGTTGGATTGCTGAAATGCTTCACTGCAAACTTGAAGACTTGATTGGGCCGTGATTGAAGTGTTCGTTATACGTGAACGATTCCTGAAAATTCGTCTATCAAAGAGATAGAAATTAATTAATGACTGAAATATATTTCCGCTGAGTTTTTTGTAGATTAAAAAAGCAAACGTATATTCAAAAAGAGTTAATTCAAATGACAAACTTGCATTCCGAATGACTTCACGTGCAGTCACACACGTATAAATTCTTTTATTGTATCATTAAAATATAAGCGTGGCATTGATAGAGTAGTTCGCTTCAATCTCCGGGCCTGAGTATTCTGTTCTGCTACCCTGCAACATACATTGCGGTCATTGAAATTTTCCCCGAATTCAGGCGATCATCGTCCGGGGAGTAAAGGTATTTAGCGAGCAGTTTTCACAATTTATTATCCATAATATTAAAATTCTCCACGGATAGGCACTTGTATTGCTTGGAGTATTTGCTCCGTAATTGGTTTTATTCGTCATCCTCACCTCGTCTGTCAGGTAACAATTTCTTCCCTCCTGCATTTTGCTTCTTTTCCCTCAACCTATCATTCTTTTCCTGTCCACTCTACTACAGAATTTTTAAAGAAAAGAAATCTGATACGTTGCAAGTGTAACAGTTCTAACATGTTCAGTGTCACCTCCTTTAATTTTTGAAAACTTTTACTTTATTTTAAAGTCTGCTTCCCAGATTACAATTCTGCTACGTGTTGATTTGCATCGGCTTTCATACATCAGTGCCATGAACTGTTAAAATTTAGGTGTTTTTAGGAATTCATAAAAAAGATAAGAACTGCTGCAGCTTGGCATAGTCACACAACACAGAGCAAAAAACACTGAATTGCTGCAATGATTTACGATCATCTTCGAATAATATCTTCATTAGAAAGCTTACCCAACCGTTGGGTAAGCGGTTTCATTGCTGGATAGAAGAGACTTCCTTTTAGAATTGCAGTTACTGAATTACCCCTAGTTTTTTTGCAAATACTCCTTGTTCAAAGCTGGAGTAAATTTTGGCTAGCATGTTGAGGATGCATTTTTGTGAATAATTATAAAAAATGTTGTCCTCCCCAGCCGATCAATAATGAAGAGAGCGGAAAGTTTTATTAACATCTCGAAAATCCTTAATCGATAAATTATTCAGTGTTCGTTTAATTGGCAGTGATGGCCTGCTCTCCCTTACTCAGCTACAAACTTGCCTGTATCCTCTCTACTTACCACCATGTACGGTTTCTCTCTTCTCCACTATCGATCGACAAGGACAGCACTACTTTTCATAATTATTCACAAAAATTTCAAAACACGACGTGTCTCTTCTCCAAGTGAGCGTAGAGGAGACGACCGTACTCACTGAAGGATATATCCGATCCTTTCCTCACCTCAATTCTACCATCTCCCCTTCTGTCTTTCTCTTTCTAAATAATCAACACAGTGTATTGGCTCTTTACTACTCTCGCCCTCTTCTTTTATTCGAAAGTGATAATTAAACGATTTGAAACTTTATTCATGGGATGAAAATGCAGCACGTCGTTCCCGTCTTCATTCATTATCGATTTCTGATATCCTGAATTATCCCATCCATTATCGAGTATTTTACGTAATTTTCTCTCTCGACTTACGTTAGGCATACTTTCAGAGACACTTTCCAGTATCCCCCCCCCCCACCGCCATAAGGTAATATTTATATTTTGGAAAAAGTGATTTTGTGGTACCTTGAAATTTCTTTCTACCCACGATAGCATTTTTCTCATATGTTTTCTTTTTTCTTTACCGGTAAGGATTTTTACATGATTAGAGCTTGAATTTTCCAAGTGACGTAACCAGCGAAATGATATCATTCCTGACGGTTCATATATATGATTGGTCCGGAATTGTTTCCGTAAAGAAGTTTGAGCTTTTAAACTTTCTGATAAAACTCATAGAGGTAGAATTAAATAGCGAAACGATTGAGTTTTCTTCACTTGAAATAGAAAAACTAATGAATGGAATTAACCGAGGGATTTTTGTGTCACAAATGTTCATGCTACGGTCCTGTTGAGTTACTGTTCGTTTAAGTTCATCACGTCTGTCTCCGTATTTACCTCGCCTACCTGACTTCATGTTCCCTTTGTTTCTCTTTCGCCCGATGGATAATTGATTTGCTTTCAGTATTGAACAGCATGGTATGACGAGCTTACGTCAGACTTTGCGATTAATTGTGCGTCAACGAGTAATTAATTGATCCTTATAGTTTTTTATTATTTCCAGAAATCGTGTGCTTCATTTCGGGAGTACCAGCATAGCACTGGAGATTGGAAAAGAATAAACTATGAAAAAGTCTTTTATATTTGTTTTGCATCTGAGTGGTAGATTAGATTCCTGTTGATTAGCACGGAATTCTGATAATTAGATTGATCTTCCAGCAGAGTATTGGTCGATTTAGTGGTGATGAAGATTTCGTCATCGATTTCGAGATGGAAACATTGGCATAAAAAGACGAAAGAATAATTCGTTTCATAATGCTGTGTTCGGAAAAGTATTAATTGATTGGATGAAATGGCCTGCTGACCTGAAATCCTGCTGATCTCGATGAATGTTTTATGTGATTTATGAGTAGCGAAAACTTGCTTAGGCATTATGATATCACGCAGTTTAATCGAATCATGGAAAGTGAGAGAACTGTTGTCAACCTGATATGATGTGGAAAAATTGGTGAGATGACGAACAGAGTCATGAAATGAATGTCTCGAGAGTCTCGAGGGGCGGCTGTAACTAGACAAGTGATTGAATTTTACTGAGGCTAAACTCTGTAGTTGTTTCGGATCCGGAGGAATAAGATATAACTTTAACAAAGAAAGATGTGGAAGGAATAGATGAGAATCAATCTGTTATGATATGATCAGTTCGCTTGGACATTTCACTTCAGCAGTCAAAACAACAAATGTTTCCGAAAGAAAATTCAATTTTGTGTGGAAAAGGGAGGGAAGAGAGAAAAAAGAAAGAAAAAGGATCGGTTTACTGAGATGTTATTATCGGCTGGCTACTGATGTTGTTTGTCGTTTGTTGTAGGAGAAATAGGGTGATAGGTTTTATCGATATGTTGAATTTGAGCGAGGAGAGTCAAAATCGATTAAATTTGAAAGAGGACAGAACGTGCTATTACTACTATTATTACTCTTTCTCTCTCCTTGCATCTCCTACTGTTCCGGACAGGGATTCCGGAAACCACTTCACCCTACAGTTCCCAGTCCAAATAGGAATAATTGTGGAGCGACAAGAGCCTCCGGCTGAGGTTGTTGTACTATTTGTGAATAGGTCAGCATTTCATTGCCTTACGACCTTACCAGATAGCTTCTTTAAATTAAGCCTTTCTGCGCCACGGTTCTTTATAGCAGCACTCTCATCATTATTGTCCAATCAAATACAGTACAACCCCGCCAGTCGAATAAATATTTCATCGAAGGACTCAAAATTCGTTTGGTGGTAGTAAGCCAAACGGTGTATTGGTGACACGCGAGTGTGGCAGATATTTGAAGCTAAGTTAATACAATATCCATCCATATTAAGATTACAGATTTACACGAATTACGATTTTCTGAAATTGGAAATAGAAATAATGATCAATAAAACGATACTGCTTGTCACGTGCGCTATTTCATGTTTGCAATATGAATCAGACTTGGGGAAAATGATTGACGCTTCCCATAAGTTTCAGAATATTTCATTAATCATAACTGAAATCAGGTAACTGAGAGATGACTGTTGTCTTAAAAGCTTAGCTTCTTGATATCTGAGAGAAGACCGCTATCTTAAAAACTTACTTCCTGATGTCTCAGGGATGAAAGAACAGTAAAACATCTAGAATTATCTGTATAATATTGATTGCTTAGAATGCCAAGTATGGATTTTCGTGTTATTTCATTTGAAAATTTCAAAATCAAACAAAATATCCTTGCGACCATTAACACAAATTTACGGGATGGAACTTCTTTTAAAACTGATCGAGAATTAATGACATCGTATCTGTTTGTTTTCTGTTCACGTGTCCTCGAGCCAAATTAGCGTAACTTGTCATGTGGAGATGTCTCAACAAGCGTAGCTTTCCAATGTACATTGTAAGTAACCACGAAAAAGGCTGATGTAAAAAATGCTCCGGAACAGCTAGTGTCTGTCGCATACGATGTGAACTATGGATCCCAAAAATCATAAACGGCAGAACAGGTGCAGAAGAAAAAGACATGAGAGATAACATGGGATGTCACATAGATTCTCTTCAGTACCCTGACCTCTGTCTTGTTGTTGATCCGGAATGAAGGATAGGATCACATCTTTTTTGCACATGAAATAGAATGATGGATCTGTGTTAGGACTACACATTGTGCTACCTGGGGTTATCTGTGTAACTTTTTAAATTGGAAACAGCTTAATGAGTGAAGGAAGTTGATGAATTTGAATGGGAGGAGAGCCACGACAGAGACGATCATTCCGTTCGTTGGTCCCCTATTACTCGCTCTATTCATTTATTTATTTATTTAGTGATAGTGAATTGCGCTAGTTAGTTAAGCTGCGTACTACGCCGACATTCACATACACACACCGAGCACGACCGCCTGTTTCACCTCAGCTAATATTAATCGTGCTTTTCCATCTTTCTTTTGTCCATGCATATACCGACACACACACGCGGTTGACTGTCTTCGAAATAAAATTCACAGGATTATTGTGGGTCAGGAAAGCTATCATCACTTCTGGCTTTCTCCTATCATTCTGAATAATTCTCACTTCACACTTTTTCACATACTCAAAGACTCTCTCATTTATTCATTCATCCACTGATCGGCAATATTGATTAATAGCGCTGTAATTAATAATTAATAGTGGCAGCTTGATTGTATAAATATGATAATTAGAGCAAGAGAATTAAGAAATAGCAATGTGATGTATATGTATATCGAGGTCATTCATTCACTGACCGATAGCCGGATATTCCTGGCAGAGATTGTGATAATATTGCTTTGCTTTGCTTCTTTTCCCTTATTCTCTCTCTCATATCACCCACTCCACGAGCATTATCACTTGATATCATTACTATCCTTTGCTTTTTGCTTATTCGACATGTACGTACGTACGTTTATCTTATCAAATAATTGTTTTTTCTCTTACTTATCGCACGTTCATATGGAACACTTTGGCATATGTCTTTTAATGTCCACGTGTTTAACATAAATGAATACAGTCGACCCGAATCTCCTATTTCAGTTAGTGATTTCTGTTTCCTGGAATTATCCATTTGTTACTGAAACTATGAGCAACTGAATAACTAAATTAATCAAGCTAGTGGCAGTATTCTGTTTGTTCTAATTTCTTCAGCTTATATATACCTACTTAAGTCTCCCGATCTACATCCTAACTTTTACGCTAATTACTGAGTAATTCGTGATGTTTTTGTACTCAGATTTCATCCTTCTATTCTTCTTTTCACTAATTCTACACTTCTGAAGTTGTGCAGTTATCACTATACTGATAAACTATTCCAGTGATAGTTTACCATTGAGATGTTAGCATTTACAGATTGCCACCTCAGCTTTAATTACTGAAAATCGCCACATGCGTGCACATGACGCTCTATCTTTCTTTGTTAAGAAAGAATAGAGCGTCATGTCCACGTACGTTTGCTCAAGGAGATTTGAATTTATGTTTTGATTTTCATCATTTCAACTGGACACTGACGATACGGTTTCCCTCTTTTGCTCACAAATTCACTACCAAACCGATATAGCCTGTCAAAACAGTTTAGCAATAGATCCGATGCTATTCCCAATGATTCAAATTGCCCAAAATTTCAGTTTTAAGCAATACAGAGCAGAGCAGTATTAAACAACTCATCCCACAGATTAAATCGATAGAAGGAGAGAAGTCTAGGAATGAGAAGAGAGCTGAAGGATGAAGGTCAGAAGGTGCATTTATTCAAATAAGCCGATGATGACCTTTTCTTTTTGTGTTTTCAAAGTGTGTATATCTGAGAATAAGGATGAGTTGAGGCTGCATTTGCAATATGAATAGCGGAGAGATTTTAAAAGGAAAAAGAAAAAAGAAGTGAAGGTGCTTTAAATGCTTTCCTCATGTATTTGTGTATATGACAGTAGTAATAATATTAATATTAATATTAGTAGTTAGCAGCAGCAGCAGCAGCAGCAGCAGCAGTAGTAGTAGTAGTAGTTAGTAGTAGTATACTTCCCAGCACCGTTATCATAATCATCTATCTATAAAGCAGTCTCTGGTGTGTCCCTCCATACTTCACCTCACTTCACATCTCAAATTCTCCATTCTTTTGTGATGGATTGTAGAATCCATTCTCATCCGTCTGTCCTGTTTCGAAAGGATCGTTTGCATGTAAGTGTGTTGCACAAATTTTGATGGTACTCATCTGCGGGAGATTAAATTTCTGTCAAGTACTCAATAGAATCGTTCTCGGATGACAGGAAAAGGTGAGGAATGAGCAGATGAATATTCTCAGTTAGATTTGTTCCAATAGTTTTATTCCGCCGTAGAAATCTGCAATGGCAGCAGATTAACTCTTGGTCGTTTGCTGCTAGCCTACCGCGGTAACATCTGAGAAAGAGGGAACAAAAGTCAATAGAGTTGTCACTATCATAGTAAGAAAGCAGCTATAAACCGGGAATTTTGTCATTCAAGAGATTCATACGATCTTCGACACTATCGGTTTGTAGAAGTGAGGAATGGATATGATGTATATGGCGGTATTTATTAATTTCAATATATGAATGCCATTTTCTTTTTTTCTCATTGAATTTCTAGTAGACAATCAAAGGCTGCGCAACTATGCCTTCTCGACATCAGAAATCTATCCTCCTTTCAACCTGGATCTCTCTCTCTCTCTCTCTAAACTTCGACGGTTTCCTCTTGCGCTTAATATATCACTTCTTTAATCCAAAAAGCATACCTTTCAACTCTCAACTTCCCTCCGTTCATTACTCCTACACTCTTTACAAAATGTCTCTTCACTCCTGTCCACTATTTTTGATCCCTCACTGCAGTGAAACAAACAGGAAAACTTTGTGACACAACAGAACTGTAAGTATATGAAATGACCTTTAACATCCCAAAGCGGTGTTGGATATCAATAGTGCCAGTCCTATGGCATCTATCAGTGTTAATTAGGACCGCAGAAGTCGCTATACGTGCAAAAAATATGAAGAGCGTGTAGACATATTCTCCTCAAGCACGTTTTCCTCTCCTTCTGTAAATTCAAGTCATTCTTGGCTATACGAGATTATTACATACCTGTCACTGAGGCGCGTTTGTAGGTGTCCGAAAAGGTTAATCGAAGATATGGGGTACAATGACATGCAGCACATCGCCATCACAGGTATAGATGAAACTGATGACACTCACACCCACCCACACCCACACACACACACACACACTTGTCACGGTTCTTCGGGAATTCATGTACATTCTGTTCCATTCTTCCTTAGGGAGTAAAGGTAGGAGCTTGTAACAGCATGCCATGCACGTACACACACACGCGTGACATGCACAGAAGACACACATACATGCACATACACAGACAAACACGTGATGACGCGTCAATCCTTTTTGTCAGCAGCGTTTCGCATATCGATTTTTGTTCCATATCACCGGCGGTGTGTGCTTGCGGTGCGTTCATAAATTATCGACGAAACTCGAACTCTGCGTGTGTCTGTCTGTCTGTCTGTCCGCCTATGTAGTCTGTTGCTTGTGTACGCACCTGTCTGTCTGCATGTCTGTGTGTGTGTGTGTGTGTATGCACTCATTAAATTTGTTTTATTTTTCAGGACTTTCCATCAGTGTTTGTCTTTTGTCCCAGAGGTTGCCTCATTTTTAGTGACATCATCCGTCCGTTCCGTTTTTGATCCGGTCGGTTGTCGGAATCGTCTTTCCTTTTCTTAAAATGAAAATTTGTTGCTAACATCATGTTCTGTTAGTAGCATTTATTTCTTTATTGCTGTTGATTGGATCGATCAATGGAAAGAGATTTCACACTTAGGGTAATATCAATATATCAAACAGTTTCATGTAGTGTGCAGTTTCTATTGGAGGATCCTTTTCCTATTGATGGAATATATTTAAATCATTCTGATTTCAACCATATTCAGTTGGTTTCGTAATTGCTTTTTATTTTTTAAAGCACTTCATGTGTTCTTCTTTCACTTTCTCAAATACAGTGTTTGATGACCAGAAATTGTTAGTGCTTTTTCAAGTTTCTTGTTTCGGATTTGATTTCTTTTAAAATCTTAATGCTTCCAAAAAATTTTCAAGTATTTCAAATGTTATCACGTAGCATCTCATGAATTTTTTCTCGGAAATTGAGAAGAAAATTTTTTGATCCATCTAGCACTGTGCTATTCGGCGATTGGCGGAAATAATTATCGTGACGGAAGTCTTCCACAAATCACTATTCATTAAACTGTTACAGTTGGTAATGCACAAAACGATTCATTAACACACCTGGAATTATGGCAACGAAATCGGAACATCGGTCAGCAACCGAAGGTACCTCAAGAGGGGTTAATGGTGCAGTTGATATGCATACTTTAGAAGCGGAAACATTCAATGGATTTGAAGAGGTTCGTAATTAATTGGTTTGAAGTGCTTACGATGAATTAATTCACAATTTCACAGGGTTGCGTTTGAAGTCACTAAGTAAGGTCAATCAAAGGTCAAAGTAATTTGCTGTACAGTCACTTACAAAACTAGTAATACAAATGCTTAAGGTACCGAAGTCTCCTGCGCTAAGTGTATTCTGAACTGAATGTTAAAAAATCCAGAAATCAAGATTTGCTTTTCCCGAAAAATAATATTTTAATGAAGGCTTTAGTTGTGAAAGAATTTTTTTGATAAATTCATTTTGTATTTTCAAAATTTCATCTAAAGTGATAGGTCCATATCTTTGAAGAATTTGGAAATTATTATTGTTCAACTGTCCACTGGAGTTTGTTTTGCTCTTTGTAAAATTAACTCCAGTGGATGGTTGAATGTAAAATAGTAAAAAACTGTAGAATAGTTTTTTTACTATTTACTATTTTTATATTGCCAGTCTCTTGTTTAGTTGATACATTGTCACTTAAGTTCTATGTTGACTTTGATTTAATTATATCATATTTTAATATTGACAGAATCATTATGAAAATACACGTTTTCTAGAATGGAATATGCCACGAATCGACGTCGTCAAGCATTGATCAAGGTGGAAACGGAGATACGACGGTTGTGAAGACACCAGCAGCTAGTGACGGTGATGTGTCGCCGTCATCGCTACGTCGGAGCACACGCGCATGTGCGTTAAAAGCTGCGGAGCGCATCAAGCTAAAGGAAGCGCTAACACCGGTGATGGACGGTGTAGCATCGCATAGCGTAAGTATTCTCGGATATTTCGACTTCAATGAAAAGAAAATCCGTTTAAGAAAAAAGACTGCGATGGAAAACTATCGGGAATATGTTTCATGCTTCTTTTGGGCATTTTTTATATGATTTAGCAACTGGAGGTATTATATTTAGTACGAACTACACTTCGTATTTCCTTAGTCCTACTTCAGCTACTCTTCCGCAGAATTTCTGCAGTTCGGTAACGATGATACCTTCGAAGATATGTTCATAAATGTTATTCAATTCCTTAATAGTTATATATTAACCAGATTAAATTTCTTTCACTTTTTTAGTTTTTAAAAACCCTAATAGTCCATTATCATTCTTGTTAAATTTACTTGATGAAGTTAATTGTATGTTCCATAAACTATTCATTTAAGTCTTCTATAATATTGCTGGACTGCTTTGGATGAATATTAAAATGGATCCTACTGTACTCATACTAACATTCTTCCAAAGTAGTCCGACAATTTATAGAATGCTTCAGTAAATAGTTCATGCTAATTAGGGTGTCAGTAGCATGTCAACCCTGTTATGCTGAACTTTTTATTTTAATAATTAGCAAGTTTGACGAACAGTTATGGATTTATTATGATTACAGGGTGAGGATTACATTTCTGGAGCTGAGAATGATGACGAAGAGCCTCTTGTGAAGAAGAAACGTTATGCAGATGGTCGGACTTTAGACCAAACTGATTGTAAATTTGGAATTAAAGTTGAAAATAACGAAGTGTTATTGATGAGTGATGAATCCGAATTGTCGAGTTTAAACGACACAGAATTCGAACAAGTCAAAAAGGTTTTTGATCGGGTAGGTAACCTCCCTACATGTAAGGGACACATTAGCTCTCTCTCAAATGGACTAATAGGAAGGAAATTATTTAGAAAGTTCACTCAATATGAAATTCAAATTTTTGATTTCCCAAAACAAAGGATCGGAAAAGTTTGGATGTGATATTTAATTGATATGGGTTAAAAATCGTTTCATTTCCACAAAGCGACGAAAACAATTTTTTTTCATTTTTCCCATTCAGTGGCAAAATCAATGAATGATAGGCCTGAATGGATGGATGGATGGATGGATAGATAGATGGGGTGGAGTTTAGTGATTTATGATTGCAGACTCTACATCGAGAACAAACAGATGAGCAAAAGAAGGAGCGCGAAATGATTATTAAAACTCTGGAAGCTGAGTTGAGGAGAGAGGAAGCAAAACTTTCTATGCTTAGAAAACTACGGATAAGTCAACAACACTCCGTTAGACAGGTTCTTTCTAAACTAATCACTGATGAAGGCTGTGACAATAGTGTAACTATTGTGCTAGTAATAAAGGTAGTGTGACGGTAATGCTACTGATGATAGTATTGATAACGTTATTAGTGGTAGCCATTAAGCAGCCATATCCATCAGAGTAATCATGCAAATTATAGCTTCCACTAAATATTTTTAGGTGCTTGTTTGAACTGAGCACTCGCGAGTTACACATATAAATTATACCGCACAAATTGTAAAAGCTGTTACTTATTTAATAATATGAGCTTCCCCATACTAGTATACAAGATGGAGGAAGAAAGATAATCAAAGTATGTTGCTGATAAGCTGGAGGAAACAATCCATAGATTAGCGTGTAGCAAGATAATGCGTAGACAGAGAATATGTGCAGGAAAGCAAATTCTGAGTTCAGGGAAATAATCAAAGATAGTTTCGAATAATGTGTATGTTTGAGTCGAATGGAAAACAATATATATAAAAAAAAGGAATATTTTGATAATGCATATGTTATCCATTTTTTTTAGATACAGGAAGCAAATATTCGAAAATTGACGGCTAATGTTGCTCAGAATGGTAATGGCCATGCTTACAAACCGCCAGTTGCCGCTGTACAAAATCGATCTACATCTAATAGTCATTCGAAAGGTTACATTTTAAAGATAATTTAATCGTTCCAGTGTAAAGCTTGATTTTTAGTTGCTTCACAAGTTGCACTGATCATATTACAATGAGTCTTGATAACATAATCATTCATTTTTTCCGTCAAGGAATGGTTGATTCATATATTATATTCGTCTAAATTACTACAACTGTGCTCTTAAATATTGGTCTAGTAGTCTGAACAGTTCCATGTATATGCATTTTTCTAAAGAAAAAAAAACGATGAATTTTAAAATTAGTTAACATAATAAATAAGGTGCAGTTAGTGTATTTTATATATCATGATGTATGCATAATTCTGTTTTTGTTAGAATTTACAGCATCAACTTCTAACACATCGTCACGTGCAGTTGTGTCTGCTGCATCGGCTGCAGCAGCACTGATGAATTTGAATTTGACACCGCAACAGCAGCAGCTATTACAGAATGCGGCTAAAAGTGGCTTGCTGAATACAGCTGCAGCTCAAGCGTTACTGCAGCAAGCTCAGCAACAAGCCCAAGCTAATAATGGTAGGTTAGCAATTTTTTTGCAGGTGATGTGTCGTGCTTCGTATATCTTACACGTTCACAGAGTTAATATTTATTGCACAAATTACTTTAAATCATTACTGTTGATTCAAAGAATGGCTGCTAAGAAGTTTATTGAACGTGCTGTATTATAGACGCAAGTATGCACAGTTTTTCAAAAGGTGATGGGAAAAAGCGAACGTATTGAGTAAGGACTAGAAGAACATGTACTGTGATGAGCAGTGAAACTGTACGTGATGTTACATATAGGTTTAATATGCTGAAACATAAGATGAGTAACTTTAGGTCGCTTAACTCAACACGCAGCAGCTTTAGCAACCGCTGCACTTCTCTCACAACATCAACAACAACAGCAGCATCAGCAACATCACCATTCACGAAACAGTGCTACAGCTGCATTAGCCGCTAAGGAAACCGCTGCCCAAAGAGCTGCTGCAGCTAAACTTGCGTTACGGAGACAATTGGAGCAACAGTTATTGCAAGTTCGTCTATACGAAGTCTTTTTAAATGCTACTGATTTTACATTCATTCAATTTTCCATGGGTTTTCTAAATTACAGCTGGTAAAGACAGATGTGAGGAAGAGAGAAAAAGACATAAATTCTACTTCAGTTTTTTTTGCTTGAATTTCACTGTAATTTCCGTTTGCAAAAATAAATAGAAATTCGATCAGCCCCGGAACTTGTCAATTTGCTTTAAATACTTGTATTTTTGGTAATTTTGACAATGTCAACGTTTCCTTAATTTTTTTCCTCTCAAATTGAATCAGTCACATATTCCCTTTAACATTGTTTAAATCCGCTTAACTTCAGATCCCACCACCACGACCTCCACCTCCAGATATGCATTTTATCCCTAATGGTAATCAACCAGATTTTCTTATGTATTTGGGTCTAGATATTGCTGTTCAGAGGTTGCTGAAGGATAAAGTAGCTACCAAGTAAGTTTACTTTTGTGTTGAAAAAAATTCATGGGAACTATTGTTGTTAGCCGGAGTTTATAAGGTATGATGAGACATTGTGACATTTCTAAACATGATATTGACATGCATAATTTAAATTTGCTGAAATTATTATTCAGAATGATGAATCAATATATATGATTGTTTTGAAATATTGATTTCAGACGTGTCACAGAGGGGCCTTATCTATGCGAAGAATGTGGTACCGATTTTACACCAGTTTGGCGTGCCATCGGAGCAGACGAGAATTCACTAAATCTTTACTGTGACGCATGCGTTAAGGCAGCGCAAAAGAAAAAGCTGCGTCAGGAGCATACTGCATTGTTGAGGAAAGCTTTCAATAAAGTTATGGAAAAAGAACAAGTAAAGATATAGTTCTATAATACTTCTTTTTATGTAAATTTTTTCGACGTAATGTAATTGCTGATTTCAGTGACGTGAATATTTCCTTATCCCTGGAAGAATTGAATGATGTGAAAATTATGAAACAGAATGATTTTTATAAGATTATAGAAATGATAGTTAACCCTTCATTTTACTTAGGAATTGGAAAAACAGATAGCAGAAGGTAAATTCGAAACGGCTATTCCTTCTTCATCGACACCTCGCTCATCAACGCCAGCTACACCACCTCTTAGCGCAGCTACTGTAAAAACAGTACCTTCCTCCTCTGGTGTCTCGCTTAGTGCACCAAAAGCTTCTACTTCTTCCGTAAGTATTTGCTCTCTCTAAATAACACTTACTTATATTTAAATTTCACTTATTATGGAAGCTTTAGAATAGGGAATCTTTAAGAGACTTTGTTTTATAGGCAAGCCATCAGCAGCATCATACCAAATCAGGTTCATACAAAAGGCCTGCAACAGCAAATAGTAACAATGCAGCACAAGCTGCTTCGCAGAATGCTGCAGCTGCAGCTGCAGCAGCGGCACTTGCTGCAGCAGCAGGCGCAACTGGTACGAGTAATTTCTTACAGCAACAGATGGCAGCAGCGGTAGCGCTGCGGCAGACAAATCCTATGCTTGCAGCTATGATGGCGAATCCTTTGCTCAATTCACCAAATATGTTGCAGGTACAAAAAACCATCCTCTTTTTTCTGCTATTTTTCGGTCAGAAACAGAAAAGAATTAAAATGTGGAGAAATCACTCAACGGGTCTTGACATGCTCAAATTCGCTTCACGTAGTCCATCTGCTAATAAAAAGTTTACTTTTGTAGTCGAATCGAGAAAGCTGAATGGGGCTGAATCTGAAAGAAACATGATTTCGGAATTTAGAAGAAAAAAATATAATCAAGATTGGATTATGTCAAGTTGGAGTAGTCGGACTGACGATTAGATTCGGAAGCCTTTTTAGATATGTCAAGTTGGAGTAGTCGGACTGACGATTACATTCGGAAGCCTTTTTAGATCGCTACTCAGCTGCCATTCATCATAACATCAACAAGAAAAATCTTGCAGAATGCATTTAACAGCTGTGTATGCTGTTGAGAATATGCGCAAAAAATTCATAAAGTTCAAAATTAAAAACGGTATTGACTGATAGTGTTTTTGTAAATTTTTTGAAGGTAATACATGAAATATATTTGCCGGAAAACAAGTAGAGCGCGAGTGTTCTGACATAATTTCATTGATAGCATTTTAGCATTCATTTTACTGATATGAATATGAATTAATTTTCTTTCAGCTTCAATGGAATCCGTTAATGCAGCAACGTCTACCCAATTTGGCAATGGCAGCACTTGCTCAGGCGGTTCAAAATGCCCAACAAAGCAGTGCATCTGGAAATGTTACACCAAATGCTGCTGCTGCTGCAGCAGCAGCTGCTGCTGCTAATCCTTTAGCAGCACTGGCAGCTTCAATGAATCCGGCCGCTGCAGCTGCAATGTTTAGCAGTAGCCCACAAATGGTACGACAGTTGCAGCAAGCACAGCAAGCAATGCAAAGGAATTTCTTGTTAGAATATGCAAAAAGTCAGTCAAAGAAATGACGTTGTTATCAAGGAAGGTAAATATTCCGTTCTGTTCTCCATATAGTGATATAAAGTGATATATATGCATATAATATGGTATATTATGGCATGGTATGGTAGCGGTAATTTGGTAGGCGTATATGTTGTTTGCACTTGGGAATCATTATGGGTATGTTAATTATGTTGATACTTTTAGGTGACTTCAAGCTTGGTTTGATTTAAAAAATTACCGATTTCTGCTGTTTTTATACCTTTATCCCACCTATCATTCCTTTCTCTAATTTATCCTGGTAAAGTTAGCAATCTTTGTCAGCATAATGAATCTTACGAAATTAATTGATATTATGGATAATCTAATAGGTACCTTTTTAACTGTCGCAATCTAATGTTACCAGCTGAGAGTTTTCTCATTGACTGTCTTGATTTAGATTTTCCTATATTTGTCTCCGATTCCAGAGCAACGATTCAGCTAAATTTGTTTTCCATGGGAATGCTATAGATGTGGTGAAGTTTGTAGTTTTTATTGACAGCCGGTTCAGTTTTATTTTTCTCCTTTCTTATGGAAAATAAACATTGCATGTTAGTGAAATTTGTGTCTATGAAATTCTTCGATTTGAAACATTAAAAAAAATCCAAACATGTTATTCTGAGCTGGATTTTGAACTGAAAGGCAATTGTTGCAAACATGTGAATAGAAATTTTCAATCGTTATCCAAAATTCTGGACCATAAGAAAGGGAAGCTCGAGTCACGTATCCATTGTTGCTGTATACGCTTCTTGGTTAATTATTATTGCTATAGGTATCGTGATATTTGTAAATATATGTGAGGTGTGATCCATGATAATGTTTTTCGTCAGATTGAAATGTTTGTGCAACAATTTTTTTAAAGTAGATCTCGAAAAGTTTATATTTTTCGGGCAAGTTTAGGCTAAATGATGTCAATGTCAAAGATGAAAGGTTGTTTATGGAACCCAGGAAATATCCATAGAGGTTATTGTATGGAAGCATTTTATGGAACTTTAATTGTTTGTAATTTGTGGGTGAATTATATAAGGTTTTGTGATGATCATAAATGTCGTTGGTACCATGAATTATCTAAATGATTCTGTGATATTTATTGCTGAGTCGGTGGATGATGGTTATGGTTACGGTGTTAGTTGGTTAATTATCATACAAGTTTTGGTTTATTTGAAGTCATTTTCGGAGAATTTTAGTAATTCATGATTTTGTAATTTGCAAGTATCAGTTGGTTATGGGATTGTTTTGTTGCGTTCGTTCATCTTTAATTGAAATATTTTTATCATTTCTTTTGATATTTAAATAATTTAAATTGTTGAAGTGGATTTTATTTTTTTTTTTTTTGAAAATTCGTTTCATTAATTGTATCATCATTTTGATCAGAGAAATGTGCTTTCAGGTTTAATTTTTTGAGTTGTTTTATGATTTTTTTTCTTGAAGTTTGTTCTTTTTTTTACACGTTCATTGGGAATCAGTTCAAGATTGATTAGCTGATGAGAGATATATAACAGTGACAATTGTTACTTAATTCTTTCTGTGCGAATTCATTTTTGCTCCATAAAAAAGTCTGAATCTAAAGAAAAAGGAATTTTATTATACGAGCTTTTTTTTAAGAAGAAATTGCCAGAACATTATTTTTTAAAAGTTAGTTTTTGCAGCACAAAGTTGTCTTACGTCTACTTTTCCTGCGATCGCGATCGCGGAGAAATTTTTGAATTTAAAGTGACCTTGCTATGCATGCTTGCCTTGGTGCAATTATGTACAACTTCTTTGAGTTGAAGGTTCAAATTGTGGTTTTTTTAGTTATCTTGCTAGCAATAATTTCATAGATGTGGGAACCATACTGGTCTCGCCGAATTTTGAGATTCATTCCAAGACAAGATTCTTAGAATATTTAGATGTAGTTCTGAAATATCCTGCATTTTCGGTGTTTTACATTATCTGCAGTGAGACATCTACGGTATGCATTTCGTTTGGATCTCTCTGAAATTAGTTGTCATGAATTTTCATAAATTCAGAATCCAAATAACAATTCAGAAATATCTATTCGTCGAGATTTGATAGAGTGTCATATTCGTGCTGCAAGTTTTACCTGGTTGAATTATTTTTTTCCTGCATCATTGATTTTCCTAAATCGAACTTTCTGCAAGATGCAGCAGCGTGCAATTGATTTTTTTATCGAATTCTCTTCTTGGATCTCGTGTTGTGGTCACTCGGTAGCGATTTGCTTGGATGTAAGCTATTCTTTGAAGTAATACTTGGAAATTTCCCCCAAAAATAGCATTGGTGGACGTATTGCATAATATACGGGGCTTGTTAAATGGAATCCTAAGCTAGTTTTTGCATACTGATCGATTGGGGGAAAATCTGTAGGATAAAAGTTGAATAAGATGAAGGGTCAGGGAATGGAGAGGTGATATATTCTGTAACCAAAAAGATAGGTAGGAGGTACCGTACCTTTTGCTAAGAAAGGAATGAAATCTCAATATCCTCCACCATCCCAACTACTCATTTGTCAATTCTCGAAAAAACGCTTCCCAAATGCAGGCTACTCGTCAATTTCATTCACCATGCAACAACATGTTTTCACAATCTCCAAAAAAGTTGTCACGTTTATTGATTTTTGTTGGGAAGGAAATAACTAAAACGAGATTTGACCTTACACTAGTTGCGGGGAATAAACAACAAGCGGAAAGGGATGAACAACATTCTTGGACTTCCTGAAACAAAAACTCTTCAATGATCAGATTGCTATGCTTGGGAGACATAATAGATTGATTACGTTTCAGAAGTACCAAGGGCTTCCTAATTTTCCTGATGTCCTTTAACCTGTTGTCTCATAGCAAAGGGAACACAAACACAAAAACATTAATTACAATACCAATTTAATAATGGAAAGGGGAAAGGCAAGAAGGGCAACATTCAATTAGTGATCAATTTTGAATACTGGCAGATCAAGAATCAAGCAAATCCATTCTCAGGTTGCCAGTTTTTTGCCTTAGCACATTAATACTTCTTCGGACCCGGACTTAGTCATAATGGAGCATTGTTCGGATGAAAAACTTTCATCTGTCATGCTTCTGTCATAATAGACAATTGTTCGTTAGTCCGTAGTATCCGTAGTTCAGTGGCATTCATATGTCTATCTTTATCATGAACAACCTTATCCTCTTCTTTTCTGCTACCACTGCCACCACCAGCATCACAGGTACTGCCACTGCTACTATATGCATCGATACCAGCGGTGGCACCAAATAGGTGCTTTCCGAAAATTGCCCGATAACAATTAAATTCCAATAAGAACTGAGGTATTAATGACAGGAATGTTGGCAGTAGTACAAGACCATGAAACAAACCCCAAATTACCACCAGTGATATCGTTTTCACAAATACCAGTGGAATATAATTCTGAAAATGACAAAGAAGAAATAGTTTTTTAGAATTAAACCGAACATGAAGTTCATTATATTGCTATCTTGGAAGGTCTGCCTCGGGATAATTCTTAAAGTTTCCTTTTAAACTGAAAACATCTCTCATAGTTCAACTCATAAATATTTTCCCTTGCTTTATCTAACCTCTCATCAAAGTCAAGATCATTTTTACTTCTTGATCTTTTCCTTCTTGTAACACTCTCAAACACAATTAGCTTTACGTTTTTGTTTACGAAAATAGTGAGTGCATCTCAATTTGGTAATTATTTTCTCTTCAATTTCGTAAAATCCAAACCTCTAAAAATGCTAACGGTATAATGCAAGCAACCGTACTGATTCCACCTTGCAATGTTGGCCATGCCACACTTTCCAACGTGTATTCTAAGCGTGCCTTGTTGTTCTCCAACCGTGATTTTGTTATTCTTATTCCTTTGATTGTTTTCTTCTCTCCGAGCTATATCATTTTTATAAATCGAGACGGAATTTTGACACCTCATACCTCTCAAAGATTTCCCCTTTCGGCTGGGTAACTGCAGGATGGCCAAGCTAAGATTCTGGAAGCGGTCTACAAGTGGAATGGTGCCGGAACTAAAAAAAGTCCATGAGAGGGGGACTTACTCATGAGAACTCTCAAATTACTCACCTGATGATGATAGGATACATGGGCGGTAAAGTCTACTGACATCCCAATACACATCAGTATGGCGCAAAGCGTTGCTGGGTCAAGATCCAAATGCCACCAGGACAAGAATCCAATCACGCCTTCAATAATTTCCCAGCACTTGTTGTTGCACTGCCTGCCAAGGGTGCCCCTTCATCTTTGTTAGCAATAGCAATAGCAGTAGCAGTAACATTTTTCTCTCATCAAGCAATTCAAACACGGATAGAATGGATGTCAAAAGTTCAAATAATTGCTTTAACCCGAATTTTGAAATTAGATAATAACAAATGGGTTGCATATCAGACGATCACATGAACGATCCATTATTATTTAACTTATACATTCTTGTCATCGGCAGGATTAGTGCCGAAATTTGAAGAAAACGAGTAGCACCGGCTTTCGGCGCATTGCGTAATCTTCTTGAAGATAGCACCGTAGACAATATTTTCTTCATTATGCTAATCGTTTAATTTAATTTCCGTATGTCAACAATTAAGTGATTTCAAATGCTACTCTTGCTCATACCATTTTTCCGTCACATTTCAATTTTATAGAATATTTAACAGAAAATCTATTTAATTCTCTTCATATTTCAACTTTCAAAATTTTGCTCAAAGAATTACTGGGATATTTGTTTCCGATAAATCCAATAAATTAATTATACTTACCGAAACTTATGGATGCAATGGTGAGAGATGCGATAATCACACTGAATGGATTCTGGATGAATAAGCCGCATACTGCTGTCATGCAAATTAACGTCCAGACGCAAGTCTTGAAAGAAAAATAACTATTAATCCAGAAAAACTGGTCGAATTAACTTCGGAAAATTCAGTATTACATATAACAGTTTATCGGAGTTTACCTGCAAAGCTAATGTTTTCAGTGAAAGCATTTGATCCACAAACATCGAATTAGCCTCCCAAACAGATACATTTAAATCTTTATAAGAATTAGCAATGTTTCGCCATTTTTGCATTAATTCAATTCGTTCCTTCCAACTGGTCGAATTTTGATATGTCACCACGAAGCAAAAGCTTTCCACCGGTATGTTCGAATCATTCCTTTTGAAGAAAGTGATTGAAAATTCTTTTATAGTAACTTAAATGAACCTAGTGGAAATAAATCTGAGATACAAGGAAAAGTGTAAGTTGCAGCAGAAAGAATTAAGTTGAAGGTAGAAGTATAGAAGTCGTAAAGTGAAAGTAGATGAAAAAAATGCAAATAAAAGTTATGGTGACAAAAAAAGCTTTTTAGTTACTGCCATAAATACTGCCAAAAGTAACATAACACCCTGTGCTTCTTGCGCAATCATACCTGCCGTGTTCCTCACACTAAAGATAATGTTAGAAAAAAAGATGATTGTTAAGGATATTTTACAGAACAAAATCTAAAAACATATATATTACCTTGACTTTAAGAATGTTACCTTAATTTTAAAAAATTTTTCCAGTGTTTGTAAAGTGGGGAAAACAGAAAATCATTCAATTTGCTGTAATCAATCATTTCCTTTTTGAATTTTGCTCCTTGTTTTGATGCTTGCGAAGTTGTTGTTACTGATACTGTATCATCCGAAAAATAATCGAAATCATATAACAAAACCTCCCACCAATATGTTTTGTAATCGCGCAACCAAAGAAGAGTAAATTCTTTTCCTGAAAATTCAAATGGATTCAAATGGATTGTTCTCGCGGATAAAATGAGCTCATTATAATTTTCGAAAACAAAGATTTAACACTTTGAAATGACTAATTTAATACAATTATCTCTTACCCCGACATTTTTCCAGCGTTTCGAAATCATTGACCATCGCATCGAATCGTTTAAGAACATGCTCATTTCGTATATCCAAAGGACTGTTAACCAAAATCATTACGGGATAATATTCCGTCCAAACTGCAATCTAATCAAGCCATGCTTGCTCGAATCCAAACTTAATTCAGCCAGATGCTAATGAAGAAACATCTGAGATCTATTACGAACTACCGTGCCTTCCGTTCCGGGACAGATTTCCCACATCAGATGTTTTCATTAGATCATTTTATATTTCCAAATAACGACCCTATTCAGAAGAAAGAATGATTAAAAATAAGGAGAGAGAGAAAGGATTACTTATGGTTGAAATCATAGCATTTGCTTCTTGTAAAGGTGAATTTTTTGGTAGCAACTTTTCCACATCCAAACGTGTTTCAATATTCATTGCACCAATGATGCCAAAGAACCAGTAGATTAGAATACCAATGAAAGCCAAAACACCGAACAGTTTCGATGTTATCAGACGACAGTAACACTTCAATGTAGAATTCAATCCAGTGATAACCTGAAAATATAGTCTGGTAAGTGCTATATGAAAGTATCCATAAATACCCATTTTCTTATCTTACCTGTCTGCTGCAATAGTTAATTTGTGTTTGAGTCTCTCTCAGTCTTTCAGTGTGAATTTAATTAATTACAAAGCTTGTGACTCAGATTCCATTGTAAATCTAAAGCCATATCAAATTACTTGACATGGTTGTAACGCACAAGCATGTTCCTTTTTCCAGAATTAACTATTAATATCTGCCGCGAATAAGGAACGGCCATGTCGGAAATCTTTGCAGTTTAATTTGTTCACTGAGTGACCGTCGTTTACACCACTCTCTTCGACATCTTGACAAAGTGCGAAGCAGAATTTATCAAAATACTATTTTTGAAATTTGAAGAAAAACAAAACCAAAATACAACCATTGGAAAACCAGCATCTTTCTTCTTCGTCCGTTCCACGACAGTTGCCAGGTAAAGTAGTGGACAGAGCAAAACCAGTGTGAAGATATATGCAAATGCAAGTGCTATTGCTGTTTCAAAACAAAAGAGTGCTATTTCTGAAATGGAAAAGCGACATTAGCATCCTTTCCATAGAACTCCAAATTTCTGAATAAAAGACCACTTATGAAAACTGTTCCCTTTTAAGCTAAATTGCTAAATATGAAAATATTTCAAAATTTGAATGAAATCACTTGAAAACAAGCGTATTATGGAAAGTTGTTCGGAATCAGTCATCAAAATAAAAAAGCCTCTTATCGAAGTTGTCCTCTTTTATTCATAAAGGAGAGTAAAATGAAGCGAACTCGCCTGGCGTCGGAGTTAATGCGCCGATACCAAAGGTTATCACATTGGTGAATGTGGAAATTGTGACGGAGGGTCCGGCTTCTTCCAACACAAAACCGAGTCGCTGAGGTACGGAACATTCACTTGTTGACCGTAACCATGAGTGGATTACTAGGAATGCTCCGTTAACGCCTAAAAGTAATGATTAGCTGGTTAAAAAGTCATCCACACCAGATCACGTAAGCTACAGAATGCTATTGGCACTACCGTTAATATGTACTGTAATGAATGAATGTACGATCGAACAGTGATATTTTCTGATATTACGATTAAAAACCTTAGACAAACAAACAAGTATGAAATCATTTTCATAACTGACAAGAAATATTTGTGTACGCTTAGTTGAACAATTCCGGCGAATAAAGAGATCAAGGCAAACTGAATTCCTGTGGGATCACCGGATTAAAGGAAATGAATAATCGTGACTTGCGGAATGGAACTTCTGAGTAAAGCACTTCTCAGATCCAATTCGAGCATTCTTTTAATTACATTAAGGATAATTCGTATCACACGTGTTACATCCAATTTATAGCATGAATTGTAGAAGCACAATCTTTCTTTTTAAAATTTCCACTCAACCGTTTCGACTAATATAGCATCTTAGGGAAGTTACAGTTCATCGCTTTTTGAAAAGGTAATCTTAATGGTATTTACTGTTAGAATAAATAATTTTTTCTTCACATTCAACCTCTGAGACTTACCAATTCCCATCACCAGGAAAGGCATAATAAGCATGATTGTGTTTGTTCGAAGTTGAGCTAACGAAAATAATCCAAAGGTAACGGTAATCGCCAGGATGGGACATGCAATAACACCAAATGCGACGATTAACTTCGCTGGATGCATCACACCAAGCAGCAACGCACTCCCGAGTACTGAGATGGCAACCATCAAAAACATAGCTAAGAATCCTGAAATTAACTAATTTCAGCAAGCTAATTGTTTCTGAGTGCTACTCAAATGGAAAACTTGTACTTCCACTATGAGTAGATCTTACGAAATGAAACTGATTTCAACTATTAGATAATTTTGGAAATTTCCAATGGAAGCAAACGATGAAAATTCATGCTTGGTGACATTTTAATTTTATTTTTTCTTAAAAACTTCTCTCTTTTCCAAAATTAAGAGAAGTGATTTCAAGAGTTCCTCTTTTGACGCAATTGCCTTCTTGACGTCATTAACATCGCACCTTATTTCAGATTTCTAACGCAAATCACTTCAAATCTCTTCTTTCTCTCATGATTCTGTTCCAAACTACAAACTTATGGTTGAGGAGTGATATTAACTTATCCTTCTTACACTAATTTCGATTTGAGAAATAAGCGGTCCAGATAAGCAAGTGTGATATTACCAATACCGATACTTACTACCAATACTACTGATATCAGAAGCGAATATGGGATGAATATAACCGAAATCAGTTACCGGAAAGCAAAATAATTTACTAATCTCATTTCAACCAATGCCCTTATAATTGATACAATAGAAGGCACAAATAATAGAGAATGGCTGGCAATGATAATAAAACGGGTCGTGAAGATACTACCAATCGAAAAGAAAATTTGAATTTTTGTCTGTAAGTGTGAAACAGAGCTTTCTTCAGGAAGGAGGAGAAGAAAAAGGAAATTTGAATTTTGTTTTTTCTGTTTGTGATTGTAAAAGAGAGCTTTCTTCAGGAGGGAGGAGAAGGAGAAGGAAATTTGGACTTTGTTTTTTCTGTTTGTGAGTGTATTCGGAAGGAGAAGAACAAGGGAGAAGGGAGTGCCGGAATGCACATTCGTTGACTGTTCATTGTCGGATCTGATATGCAAAAGTGATCCGAGCTGCCTAAAAGGATATTTGGTGGAAGTTGCATGCTGTCGTTGTATCAACGACATTTCATAGGGTCGTTAAAAGGGCTCATTACGTAAAATCATTTATTCAATTTGCTTGCTGGTTAACTTATCAACAGATAAAATTGTTCCTAGAAATAAATCATTTCCTTTTCTCTCTTCCATCTCATATTTTGCCATTTGGAAAATATTTAACGTTCTTCTCTTTTGATGATAATGAACTGATAAACATGGCTGTGAGACAAAAAAGATAAGTTTCACTCAACGATAGAAGGGGTGACATACATTTATGTGCTCAGTTGCGCTAAATAAAATCTAAACACTAAAACAGCTTTCTTCTTATCCTTATCTTATCATTCCATTTGAGGCAGTGTATTATGCTCAGAAACGATGAGATAACTGAAAAATTTTTTTGAAAAGATAGTGAATTTTTGACATTATTTCGAAAAAAATAATATATCGCTGTACGATCGGCAATCTAATCTAGGGATAGCTTAAAGTGAAAGTTGAATGACTTCTCGATGTACAGTTGCGCCATCAAAAATGATGCTTCACTTGAATGTACGGTAAATTTATAAACAAGACAGTCTTACTTTATTTGGAATCTCTAATCTAGTGCAATTTGCAATAGAAAAGAAGCAGAAATCGTTATGAATTTAGATCGAAATTTAATAATATTATTTGTTGACCGGATGTAGGAGGATCCCTAAAAGTGCGCAACAATCCGATTAATCCATCTGTCACTTTTTTCCTCCTTCTTTCGAACCATGAAGTACAACATTCTCATAAAAAAATGCGAAGAGAAAGAGAGAAGGGGAGAGAAAAAAAAATAAACCAGCAACAAAATAGGGTGCCATTCGTTGCGAATCCTTGATTAACTCCTGGTTGACTATTTCTGATCCAAGTACCTGTAATTATGCATTTATTTTCTTCTCTTTAAATTAAAATCAAATCGAGGAAGGAATATAAGGGAGTTATGGCTTTCATTGAGACAAAAGTGACCAAACTTCTAGCTTTCTATTAAAAATTGAAATTCAACTCATATTTTCTTCTGCTCATTGTGATTGTCATTCAGCATCTGTGAAAGTGTTAAATGGTGAGTGATAATTTGGAGGCATTCAACATTTTTATTCATTTCCTACTGAACCCCGTTAAAGGGATTAAGCTGACTGGAAGATTAGCCTAGCCAGGAGCTATAAGACACTTGGACAGCAAAAACCTCTGAAATATCGGACAGCTGCCACATAATCACGTAACACATGAATAAACGAGAGAAGCATTCAGGACGTACCAGTATTTTTATTGGTTGATCAACATAGGTTTGCGTGGCAAATTCATACACAGCTACTTCCCAGGCATTAAGCTTTGCTTCCATGTTACTGCTAGTCACCTGTCCTTGGAAAACCATCAAAATAATCTGAAAGAGTTTGGCACTTTCTGTTATTAAATGCCAGGACATTTATCGGGAAAATGAATAATATACTTATTATTATTTGGAGCTGTCTGGAGGCAGCAAATAAATTTGAAAATGAAATAGAGCACAGGATGTACTTTCAGTCTTCAGGCTTTTCAATTGAACGTGCAATTTATACAGTGACACTTTGTATTTCATATAATTGCCAGGAGATTTCCTGAATTTTATATATTACCTGAATATATTCAATATCGGTGATCGTTTTCAGAATTATCTCTTCGGAATCTGTCCTGCTAGTGTCCACTGTACTGTTCTTACGGCTACTGTTATGATCATCTCCTCTGTTAGCATACGGTCGTAAACGAACGCCATAAAAATTACGTTCCAAATGAATATCAAAGCCAGTAATTTTAGCAATTGGATAGGTGAGATTAGTCGCTTCGCTACGCACCTCACCCGTTTTCTCTTTCCTGTACTCCTCCAATAATGCACTCTGAAGAAAGATGATCTCCAATTATTCCACCGTTCCCCTACCTGATTTCTTTTCTATTTCGGGAGACAAAATTTCGAAATCAGATTTCCATCCAGAATTTGATAAGCGCACAAGGAGGAAGTGTGCAAAGGCATAAAGAAAAGAAATTCAAGGATCCGGTAAGAATTTCTATGTTAGACCGTTCAATCCATCTCATAATCAGAATGACACAGAACTAATTTATGTTTAATAAACGGAACGCACGCACGTGAAAGTATTCGATGACAGCATTTGCATTGCATGAAAACCCGCATATTTCCCTGTAGATGAATCTTTCACCGGTAGAAGGCACTTCAACAGTGAAATTATCCATAAAATATCGATGCAATCGAACTGCTTCTTCCAAGTACTTCAGACGATGCATGGAACCGCCATCACGAGCTTGCAGCGTCAATGTCGTTAATGTCGGATCGCCTAATGTACAATGAAACAATTAAGCCAGAAACGAATTTCCAGACGTTGTCGGCGGATTTTTTTTTTACTTTTTTTTTTCGGTGCCGCAAGCTGTGTTTGGAAGTTCAGAATATTAAATTAATTAAAACTTGGAAGCCACACGGCTAATTCATTACATACGAATGAACAATTCCAAAATTTGAAACGGAAAAGGGAAACTTGGAAAAACTTTTTAACTTTCCATCACTAAAAAACTGTATCAATTATTAAATCACCAACCTCCAACAACTTTTAATTAAAAAATACTTTTTAAGACGTATATCATCATCTGGCAATTTAACCTTTAGAAATTTAATACTTAACAACTCGGAAATCGCTCCAGATCTACTAAATATTAATTAAACATAAAGATTTTATGAACTTGAATTTCAAATTTTGGACAAAGAAGAAACCAACCAACCAAATGAATCAGTAAATTCTCGAAGCAAATTTGCTTCTTGTCTTGAAGGTGATGTCGTTGGTGTGTAACCATCACGCACCCGATCTTCCAGTTTAAGATAATAAATTCCGAAGGACATAACTGACATAATTACAGCAGCAATGACATAAGCAAGTGGATATGAACCGATACTAAAACCGATCAAGCGGAAAACCCTCCGTAAAGTTATCTGTTGACAAAAGGCTAATAGTTTGGATGCTTTTGCTCCTGAAACTTCAAATTAATTAAAAAGGAAAGAGCAGTTTAATACTGCTGAAAAACAGAAATTGTGGGCTAAATTTTGTCCACTATACTTTATTCAGCAATGCTTTCGAAAGTGTTTGTGTTTGAAATCGCTGCTTAAGATCGATATTCTCTTTCATACAAATTCTCAAATTTAATTTAAACTCTACGGCATGCTATTCCATTACCACGCAGTCTTGAATATCGAAGCATTTTATTTTAAATTTTCTCAATCTTAGAAGCAAACATCTCAAACAGCCAAATTTGAATCCCAAAAATCTTTATAATTTTTTAAAATGCCGAAGGTTAAAGCCACTAGCACGTATTATTATTCAGTTTGCACAAAAAACAAAAGGAAGATGAATTGATGGAAAAAGTTCATCGATCGGTCTAAAAAAGAGTACAAGCTAAGGTGAGCAATAAATTGTGTAGCATAATCAAGGAAGGTCAGTGATGACGACGTCCTTCTCACGTGACTCATCTAAGGTTAAGCAGGCAGCAACTAACGATTATTTGTGGTGAATGAATTGATGCGAAGTGGTAGCTCTTCCTGTATTTCACAACATTCGTTATCGTTATTGTTCTCAGCCACATCAACCTTGAAGTTGGAGCGTAATTGTTGGCTGGTGGAATTTATTTTCGCAAGTAATGTTGACATTGATACGTGCTAACGGATAGTACACAACTTCTAAAGCATTACGCTTCTAAAATTATACTTCTTCTTCTACGGAACATCAATGGCAATTATATAAATAAAAAGCGCATCGACACGTCACGTAAAACAAACGTTGATAGTAGACTAAACATACTGCTTAAATGATCCCAAAACATAAAAAGTATCAATTTCAAATTTTTTCCTTATTATTAAATCTCATACATGAAGAATACACATGAAAAACGCGAGCTTCTACATATGACTTGTTTCGTTTCAGCGTTTCATACCTGCACAACATCGCGAGAGTAAACGTGCAATAATTTTGTAATCAAACAAGCACGCCTCATAAGGCTTATTGACAGCAGCCTAATTAGCAGTAGCCCAGTTATAATAGAAATCAAATGCGAATCATGGTCACTATATTCGTAAGTCTGTTCGTACCTCGGATATATAAGTATTCGTTTACGCGCAAATGTTACTGTTACACAACTTAAGAAGCATTATGTATTCATTAAAATAACCCACTGAGCAGCAAAATATCAATGACATGCAGAACGATATGATAAGTCACCCTTAATTAATAAGGTAAGGGATTTAGAAACTAGATAGGCAACAAATAAAGAGACAGGTAAGTATCTGACTGGAAAGGTAGACAGAAAAAGAAATATGTGAGCCGTGGATGCAGGTAAGTAAATAAATGGTCAAGTAATGGATCGGTAGGTAAATATTTCCACAAGCGGATAAATAAGAAAGTAGAGTTAATGGATGCACAAAAAGCACATGAGCAAGTGACACAGGGAAACAGGTAGCTAGGCTTAGGCTCATGGTAGATGAGTGCAAATATAAAAGCATAAAAAGTGTTAAGTAACAGAGCAAAACGGCCATAATTATTCATTGGAAAAGTGAAAACGCTGAATTTCAAATCCGTACCGCTAACAAATATGCGTCTTTTCACGTGTGCAAACGTACAGATGTTAATGGTAAAATAAATAAAGACGAAAAATGAGTGAAGACAGAGATATCTTCTTATAATTCCTTTCTATAATTCCCTAAATGAATTTCAATCCAAAATTTGAATTTTTTTATAATTCTGGTATCACAAAAATCTAACTGACCGGATGACCGCTCCTTCATTTACGCGCGAAGATGGAATGAAATAATCAGAGAAATTGGTTTGATTTTGTACGGACAAAATGAAGCTGACATGAACAGGATCGCACGTGAGTTGGATTTTCCCCTGAGTTCTTACCTCCGAATTATATCCAAGAGTTGGGCAGTCACGTGTTCTCGAAAACTGAATCAATTACAGAATATAACGCGATCATAGGAAGAGAGAAGCATGGATTCGTTTCATAAAGGTGAAGTGAGTGGATCAGAAAGATCGGCTCAGTGAACTACGTGGACAGACTAAATTAGAACGGTAATTGTGATCTGTGAAAACGCTTTTATTGAAAATTTGAAAAATGTTGACAACATGAATATCATTTGCGAGTGTGATCATGAACAACATCAAAACTGTTCCGGAAACTTGCGCACTGCTCACCGGATTTTTCATTGACAGTGAACAAGTAAACAGCGCGACAAGGTAAGAACTTCACAAGCATTCTTTGGGGGTTGAAATTGGAAGAGAGAGAGAGAAGAGAAAAGGGACAGGTTTGATTTCAGGATGAAGCAGCAAAGTGAGGCATGAGTGGAAGAGGAGGAAAAGAGAACTCACTTCAGTCAGACTGTCTGAGAAATTCAATTTCAATCGACACTGATCTTTCAGATCCTTTTCTCTTTTTCCTCTCTTCCTCTCCCTCCACCACTACCAATTAATTATTGATAATGTTGTCTACTTGGAAAGTAACTTGAAATATTGCCCTAAAATTGAAAATTGAAGAGTTTAAAGGAGGACTGTTGCAAGGGGTGAAGAGAGAGACAGAGAGAGAGAGGGAGAGAGGTAAACGAGGAAAAGAAATAAAGGAGAGACTGCTGGGCGATACTTCATCCATCGGATGTTTCAGATAAGGATTTCGGATCCTCAATTCCTTATAGATGTTGGCATCTGTCTCACAAAATCTCGCTTGGCTTAATCACGGTAGCCTGCTGCTATTTGGCTTCATTACTTGTTTTACTAGGTATTTTTTGGCCATGTGATTACTACTGCACACTTGCTCATACTTTTCTATTTATTTCCTTTTCGAATTACCTTCCACTCCTCATTTCTTGTCCATTTATTAAAGATTACTTGAAAATCTAAGGAACTACTTATATTTGTTGGCATGTATTTGAGTTATTGATTTCATAAATTAACCGATTTCAATTGTAAATCTAACAAAGTAATTAATTAAAGAAGTTGACAAATGGGAAGGATGGAATACGGCTTCCTCATATAGGTGAGTGACCAGATGAAAAAATGGACACAGAAACGACCTGAGGTACACTTAATTCAGGAAAAGAAATACAGAAGGTGGAAGAACTGAATGAAATTACAGTTTTAAGAGGTAACTCTCCTTGCACCTCTCAATCTACTTACTCTCTACATGATTCAACTTTAAAATTTTCAAATTTAATTCAAATATTTCTAAAAACACACTACCGCCACTGAATGAATGTGGAAGAAGTGATGGCAAGAAAAGAGAACCTTTTTGTTGAGTATGAAATTATGATGAACTTTGGTGGCTTAAAGTCAATCAAAATCAAAGTAAATATTCTGATATGTGAACGAAGAACAAACCATTCGTCAAATTAAAAGAAAATTATTTCCAGAAATTTGTTCATTGCATCAGGTCGAATGAAAGGAGTGTGAGATAGCCGGTAGGATGTAATTTAAGCACTCGCAAACAAAATTTAATTTTCATTTAATGCAAATGGATTAATTAGAATAAACTTTAGCAAAGAAGGAAAGTTAATCAGGCAAACGAATGCTTTACTGTTTACTTTAACATAAAAAGTAGACGAAAACGAGAAAGGTAAACAAAGGGAACCAACTTTCATCTTCTCGACCTTTACCTCTGCTCACGTCACTTCAGCGGTATCTCTTGAAAGGAGAAATTTGAAGAAATTTGCTACTTAGGAGCAATACATGAGATCAGTAATGATGGAGGAGAATGCAAGACGAACAACGATCAAATAAACAAATTTCACCCTTCTCATTCTCCACTACACTCCCAATTCTTCCTTTTTTTGCATCATGAAGTTCCATAAAATGATCGATGAATTAGTGATCATATCACAAACCAGCCAGCCGCTATTTGCCAGATGGTAACTTACGTCTTTTTTGAACTTGTCAGAAACCGGAAAGATACACTGGATGAACTTTGGCATTTGGTTATGTGAAGAACAGAACTGCGATTATAGGATAGTAGAAAGCAAAATTAATACATTCTGGAAATTCATATTACAAAAAAGTTTAAGGAGGAAAAAATAGTAAATGATCCGTTCATTTATCTTTCAAGTTATTTAGCTGAATATAATTATTAATTGAATGAAGGATAGAAGGAAGGTGTAATTAGAAGTTTGTATACAATGTTCTTTTTTACTAATCGATGACGTATTATCATTCTTATGGATACATCCGCCAATCAGGCCTTTAGCAGTGCCTTCCGGAAATGTTAGTGGCGCCGAAAAGCGGATGAAAAGGGACAAGAAAGGAAAATTCGCTACCTTTTATATCTTAATTTTTTGCAACGAAACTTTCTCATTAAAGAAAAAAGAAAGTTAAAATTGATGATCATAAGACAACGATAGCACGTGCCTCCCACTGATATGATGATAAATATATCATTATCACAGTCACAACATACAACTAACTGCATTCTGCCAGGTAAATGAATGTGATGAAGAAAGAATGGTAGTGGCAGTAGCGGTAGTAATGATAGTAGTAATAGTAGTAGTAATGATAGTAGTAATAGTAGTAGTAATGATAGTAGTAATAGTAGTAGTAATGGTAGTAGTAGTGATAGCAGTAGTGATAGTAGTGGTTGTAGTAGTAGTAGTATAGTAATAGAACACCCTGATTGATAGCATAGAAAGGAAGGGAGAGAAACCGGTATTGGTTATTGATGTCGTAGATTTGAAAAAATGAAGAAAAATATCATCCGAATCGATAGAGACAGTGGAAATGTTTACTAATAAATAAAAGGAGAAGAAAGACATCGGAAACATAAGCTGGCGTTATTCGCACATGCGTCTTAAAGGTTATCTAAAGACGGATACCTAAGGTCACGGTTACTCATAAGCATAGTGCTTCAGGTCTCATAGTTTTTTTATCCTTAGAAACGATGTGATGGTGTGACACACATTCCAATATCTTTAGTGGTAATTTCTGGTAAATAATGTGACGAGAAAACCATAGAATCTTAAACTGGACATCAGAAAAACACAGATCCGTTTCCGGTAACCTACGCTATATCACTTCATTTTAAGCACAGAAATCACCGCGAATGAAATGCGTGGTTTGTTTAACCCCATGAAGTAGACGAAGGAAGAGTATAAGAGGAAAAGCAATCCAAATAGATCTTAATCCATTCTCGCATTCCGAGATTCTGCATTGGCGGATTTAGAAGGTAAGCTGGAAGGAGGGTCAAAGCAGCAGTCCCTCAGACATGTTCATAGGACTGGAATAGCAAAAAAAGCTAAAGCGCAAAGAGTATGCATAGAAGGGGCGAGGGGCGCAATTCACATCCATAGCAACAGGGAGTGGACTGCAAGGATTTGCAAGCGCCAGTTGTAACTCTCGAAAGGACCAAGTTCACTCCTATACCCAACAGACACAAGCTAATGTGATTTGTAAATCAGTCTGATCGATTGCGCTGCAGTAAACCTTCCGGAGACTCTTTTTAATGTATGTGAATAAGGGAATACAACGATTTGATTTTGAAATGGTGAAATAAACCGAAGAAAAGGACACTGTGAATTTGGATCAATAAAATAATTTCAATAAGTGAGCGATACATAGCTAAACAATGATCGAATTCATTTCAGAATGTGTTCAAATTCCAAATTAATCGATAACTCTTGCAAAGCAAAATTTGAGGAACAAGTCATCCAAACCAGTACCCACAATGTGTCGACACTGAAGAAAGAGTGAAACATCGACGATAAATCGACAGCTGCCCACAGTCCTCTGCCATTTGACCGGGATGGATGGAGGAGGAGTTGGAGGAAGAAATTTCCATACATCTCAATTTTCCATACACACGGGTACAAATCACCATCCAAATGCAACCATGATTTCCGAATTGTTCAAAACAATTTCTTTTATTTTAAAATTTTTGCCAAGTCTGAGTGACAAAATTACAGTTTTTAAGTCAGCAGGAAAAAGTTATTTACCAAATTTCCTCTCACTTTTAATAAAATCAAAAAGTCCCACTGAATACAATAATATTATTCGGAATCTTAAATCCAAAGTAAGGCAATAAAAGTTGGGGCAAATCAAAATCTAAGTTTATAAAATAGCAGAAAAATAATGATTTTTTTGATATATGCCAGAGAATTGGTAAAAAATGCAGTGAGTCATGAAATGATTTGCTAAAAGCAAACTGACTAAACAAACAGGAAATGTGGCGTTGTGGAATGAAGCTGATTCCCAAAGATAATTAATAATTAAAAATATATTCCCGGTTGCATAACTATCAAGAAAATATCGAAGCAGACCCAATAGCATTAAATGACATTGTTGATGCTCATCGGCTAAAATGTGCCACAGAAGGCTGAGTCATAATATTCCGGCTTCTCTGGAACCAACGTGTGTTTCATAATCAGGAAATATGATAATCGAGTTGTTCCAGTAGTATAAGCCGTCGGGAATCATGATGGCATGAGAGGAACAAAATTAGTACAATTTTTTGTAGAACTCAATTTTAAAACAGCATATTCATAAAGCAAAGTAGCAGTAGTGTTAGTTCAAATCAGCTAAAAATAGCAACATGAATGCTCCTTAAACCATAATCAATCAAACTCTAGCTTTATTGAATGTCGAATTTAATGCAAAATTTAAAAGTCTCCCTCTGTTTACAATAATCGATGCGTTGTCATTTGAGAGGTTGACTTATGGCATCATAACAAGTCATACTGCCATGCCACGTAACGTTGTTTTCTTGATCAGAATTCAATTATCAAATTCTGAAGTGTCATAAGGTATTGTAAGTTTGACAAAAAAGAAGTTTCATTTTGTTCATCGATCGGTCGAATATAGTGTCATCAATCAATCGAATCTTTAAAAACTTTGCAATATTGTGATTTTCCACACGTTCCATCGTCTGAAAGAGAAAGAAGTTACAGTAAGAAATGTTCAACGCACAGTGCACCATAGCTTATCAGCGAAGGTGCCCTTATCAGCAATTACCTTTCGGAACAAGGATTTTCGATTTGTGTGCGGATATCGGAGGATATTATCTCCCATGAAGTCATTTTTCATTTCTATGGCCTATGGCTATTATCGTGGTTAGAAATTGAAAAAATGGTTTAAATAATGGCAAAATATTGAGTTCGGGAAAATTAAATTCTTTTTTTACATTTTTTTAGATTAAATGTGGTGAGGAATGCATTACGGCTAACTGTGTGGACGAGTGAATAGATGGATGGACAGCTGATCGTGAATAGAGATGGACGATGACAGTATGGGTGAACATCCCAGTGGGAAGAAAGTCGTTGCCGGAAAGGAATCCGTCGAGAGTTTCGGCTTTTCATGTAAAACAGCTTCAATCATACACTCCACTATTACTACACATCAAAGGAAGTTGAAAAATATCTGATTATCCCAATGGACGTTCACTTAGAAGGTGGAATTGAAGTGGATCAGACGATAAGTGAACCGGCTAATCACATGGAAAACAAGAAGCGGGGAATCAACGTCAACAACACGGAAATGTCGAACAATTGTGCGGGCGTGTGAATCAACTGAAACCTTTCAAACTGCAGTCACTTTAAAATGCACTTTAAAAAGATAGGAGAGCTATCGGAAATATTCAAATAATTGTTCCACTTCTTCAAAACAGCAATTTCCTCCAATCGGACAGCCTTAATCAATATATGGATGATCGATCGATCCCCTTCTGATCGTTTAATGGAAGTGTTATACTGCAGAATGAATACCTGATGACAGAATTCCTAATAACTTCCATGGTTTTCCCTCTCCATGATATCAGGATTATTGTCCTTACGGATGAATTGACCAAGGTGATGGAAAACAAACTCTATCATTGAACTGTCTTTGCCTACATTAGTGAAAAACAATATATTCTACACAAAGAATAAGACAGTAAAAATTCAGTATCGGGAAATGGTAAAAGTGATAAAAGGTGTAAGAATTACTTGACAATTTAAAACTGACTCATTTATTATTCCACTCGGAGTCCGATATTCGTATCATTTGTTGAAGTTAAGGTTAGAAAAGGAAAATCAGGAAGCGGTTAATATGAACTAAACAGTTTTACGAATTAAAAACGACATCTTTTACCTTTATCAAAAATTCGGCTTTTCCTTTCCTGTATCGAATTCAGTGAAAGCAACCACTATTTCTATCGATCACACGAAAACTCACTCTTCAATTGACCTTAATGATGGAGCATTAGCCTCCGAAAGAAAAAAATTGGCATGCTGACAGACGGATTATCGACGAGTTTACTCTCACATGCGGCACAAAAGTGCATTCAACGACTGCATGCCATAACTGTAACACTCCCTGAAGTTGCGACACTTACACTGATAGTTCTGACGTACTTACGTCCCCGATCGCCCGCAGTCCTCAAATACCATTATGATAAAATCAGAAAATTTATGGCAGAAAGAAATGTCAGCAAACGTCCACTTATTATCATTTATTTAGAGGAACTAAACGTGATTAGCCGTTTTTCCATTTCCTTACCAATTATTCATTGTAAGTAATTTTAACGATGAGAAAGACTGCAAAAAGAAACCATAAGTTCTCTCACTTAATTTTTTTATCAAATTATTTTATCCAAGGTTGAATTAAATTAAATTGAACTTGTTCAGGTAACTTATTTTTTTTTAAAAAGCCATTTAATATTTTTTTAAAACTATTTCAACAACTCTTTAAAAAAATGTTTTTCGATTTAATTTAATCTGACTCATATTTAATTTAAATGGATAATGTCGTTTCAGTTTAGATGTTTCCTGGTTAAACATAATAATGATGAATTGTATTTCTGTAATGTAACAAAAGTTTGATGAGTCAAAGATGAATTAATCTTCCACCTAAATACCGACCAGTTGCGCAGCATAAATGAGTCAGAATTAGAAGTTATGTTTTCCTTTTACACCCAGCTTATCAGCCAACTAATCAATTCTGTTGTTGAGGTGAGCCTGTAAGGCAGTGATATTTGCAAGGAAGTCTTTGTTTCATCCGTTAGAATATAGGCTAAAAGTAGGGAAGGAGATCCAGCAAAGTGACTGCTTCATATTTCATTTGTCACAGTATTCTAAAATTTTTTATAATTTTATCATTTAGCTTACGACTGCCTTTGAAAGCTTAACTTTTTCTCTTTTTTTTGTGGCCTTCAAATTCTACATTACTTAACTCTAAAATGGACACACAATTTTCTCGACTAGTGGGTCCGTTGCTATTAACGGTAGTTGTTGTTCAATATCTGTTTCATAGAAGTAGAAAACTTCGAGTTCTGGACATTATGATTTCATTTTCAGGAATTCCATGCCTAATAATTTTTTCATTTTAGAAAGCGTTGTTTCAAGAATAAAACTGATATATCGATGAGGAAGTCTTAACTTTCAATCTTTTACTCAAGCCCAAAAGAGAAATAGGCCAAAGGTAAGCTAATGGCCGCACCTTTGCATTGGTCAAGGATGGAATACGAAAGAAATAAGCTCGAAATTTCGCTATACAAATTCAACCTCCCATTGAGACTGCGATGAGAAGGCTGAACTGTCATCGAGAATGAGAAGGAAGTGAAAGAACAACTTACACCATCATATGCTTCATGACGCAGCACATTCCTTCTCATTTTAAGAAACATCTGCGGGTGAGCCATCTGCGGGGATCAGTACGTTAGGTTACGCTGGCACACACAGAGTCAGTCTCTTTTCCGTCATCATGTGAACTCTGTGACCCGATATATACAATTGACGACACCTTTACTACTCATTTAATTAAGTTCTCTTATGTTAAGTAAAGGTATCGAGGAAATTGGATGCAACCGTACTTCTAAACATTGCTTTATCTCCCTTGCAAATCGGTGTTTTGGACATCACCTCTTTTCTTGGCTCTCTACCAGTAAGTGATTGGTTTCAATTTTTCCTCATAAATTTTTACAAATTACACAAAATTTCTGCTTGCAATCAATTGTTTCAATGTAATTTGCATAATCTTCGCTCTTTTTGTTACTTTTCAATATCTTCAAATTCATAATCCATAAAAGCAATAAATATTGCTGTCATATTTGTGTAAGTAATAATCGGGAGAAGTAGAAGGAGAAGTTAGGCTCAATTTCAAGCTCAAGCTCATGCTGAAGCGTAAGTTCGAACTCTAATAATAGGACAATGCTATGTCGTTCACATACTGAATTTCATTTATTCCAATATCACTTTGCTTTTTTTCCCTGTTTCCCTGGGAAGTTGATAGTATTCCTGGCTGAAACATGCGTAGGTAATTTATGAAGTAAGAGGAAGAAGGAAATAACACACATACAGCAGCAGCAGCAGCACTGCATTCCTTGGCCCGTATGAACAGCTGACTTTAGAGGTAAGCAAGTCGGGAGCTATTCACTACGACAGTGATTATCCATTGCGATTGCTGAAAATTTCGGAACATTTAATGGATCGTTAAATTTGCCTTTACCACCACCACGACCCGATCCTCATCATCCTTATCACTATCATCGTCATCAACCATCAGCAATCAGCAACATCAAGTAGCCCTGTTATCCTATTCAGCACGCCAAAGAATTTTGAAAATCAATCAAAAAAAGTTCTACCTCATCCACTGATTACAGCTCTTCTCTCCTATAACCATTCCGATCGTTATTAGTATCGCTTTATTGCTATCATTATCACTGTGATTATCCTTGTCATCCTTGCCAATAAACTTTATCACCGGAATTGTATTACTAATTTGATGTTTTTCATCTGGTACAGTTGCGAGATGAATTAATGAAGGATCAGTGATTGTGAAATATGGATGGTACGTGTGATAGTCATACTGATTTGATGAGTGATTGCCATCAGTTTAGGAAGTGTATAAAATTGAAATTGAAAACAACTGGTTTCAAGCACTTCAGTGCTTCCTGATCCTTTCCTCGAGATCGACCCATCCTCCTCCATTCCATCTTGTTTGTTTATGTCAAACTGATCCATTCTTCCTTTCTCCTTCCCTCCACCACCTCACCTGTAGCTCTTTCTTTTTTCTTCCTTCCCAAAATTCCCTTCTTTCCCATACATTCCTCTATGATTTCTCCAATAATTCAATTTAATTTTATTTCTGATGAAATTTAATCTTTCAAAGATTAACCTCTGAAAAAACTGCGAGAAACAGTAAGTGTGAAACGAGCAGTCTCCTACGTTGTATACCACCGCTGTTTTCTGCTCCTGACAGATTGCAAGATCCGCACGGTAATATCAAAAGTTACGAACTCAATGATCTTCTCAACCAAAATACACCAATTTAACCGAAATTGAGTCTTTTTCTAAATTTAATAATTGAACTTTTTGTTTTTGCCGGGTTTTGGCAAATTTCAATTTATTTTGTTAGCTTTTCTTTTCCATTTTGCTCAATTTCACGTCGTATGTCGGCGTACCGCACGTTTCTTCCATTCAATATTGACACATTTTAGAAATTCATTTGTGAGCACACACGTGAATATTAATGATATGTGATTTCAGAATCGAATTGGTACAAACACATGCTGTAAATTTGTAAAAATACATGTAAATTTGGCTTACAGATACGATATAGCAGGACTGTACAATAATGAGTTTTGATTCGACTTCGTCGTTAGCTTCTGTCAGTACGGTAAAAGTCCATCCACATCGATCGTTAACCGTTGTTTCAAATACAAATTTGACGGATGATTCACATTTTCAAACTGTTTCTGTTTATTTATATTCATTTAATCCGGTTTCCTATGAAGATCGGATTAGTTTTGATTTCCATAAATGGGCAACCACCGAGGAGCTTATTGAGAAGGTTCTGCAACAAAAAGAAGGTACATTCAATTTGCGGCAGCTACAAGTAAAATCGGCAATACATTAAAAATATATTTTTAAAATTAGAGAAAAATGAACAATTCCGAAGTGATCAATGAATAGAGGATGAAAAACGAGCGTGTATTACGCAATTATTAGTGATAAGGAGTGATGTGATTTGATTATTGCACGGTTTACTTCTCGAATATATTGCAGAACTGGCGCATCAGTGTGCTGATGACTACGAACTGTACGAAATTATGGGTACACTCGACGGACAGACATTTAAAGAGCGAAGGCTTGACCGGGGCGAGTATCCGGTAGCTGTACAAATGTTGTGGACACGACCGATGCATGGCGAGAACAACGAAGCTGCGCCAAAAAATCGCTTAGTATTGAGGTGAAAATTTCGGGAATCAAAGGAGAATAAGGATTAAACACTGAGGCGCTTACAGTTTACATGCTTTCTCGTATCTCGTTGAAAAGATATTACCTCTGATAATGTGTGTTAGCCGACAGGTGTGTTATGTCTGATGCGTTTACGTTGCAACTTCTAGGCACAAGGATTCATCATTGTTATCCGATGGTGTGCATTTTGGATCCACGAAAACATCCAGTACTATCGATTCATTCTTAGCTAAATTCTTGACACAACTTCAGGTACATTCCTATCCAGCTAATAATCACTATAATGGGAAAAAGGCTACCGAAGGTAACCAAGTCTTCTTATTCAGGATTTTTGTTTTAGGACCGTGAATATCCAGATTTATGCATGCTTCCGGAGCTTACGGAACAAACGTTACTTGATAATCTTAAGGATCGCTTTGCTAGTGGACACATCTATACCTATATTGGTAACGCTTCTTCTAATTTATTTTTCATTTCAAAACTGATCAGAAGAAAGAAACCATTTCGGATACTGGAATAATTTAACACACAAGCAGATGTTATCTTGTCAAGTTGCGACGCCCAGAAGTTGCGACGCAAACGCACTTCTTGTCGTATTTCACTGACCGCAACGACGTCTGCGCCTCATTTTCATCTGTATATTTGCAACTCATATTTTTATGTTCGCATATGCATACCAGCAAAATTTACTTCACTCTCCTATCTTTCTTTCATTTTTTCCTCATGCTTTAACTTTTATGTCTTAAAAGCAAAAGACAGCACAAAATAATTAATTTAATGATGCAGGCCAGTATTACAGGGCCAATTTTATTAGCTGTTAATCCTTTCAACTTCTTTCCAATCTATAATCCAAAGTATGCTCGGCTCTATTCTCAAATTCGACATCTTTCCAGCATGCCACCACATATTTTTGCCATTGCTAATATTACATATCACAGGTATGTCACCTAATTATTTACTGCCTTTGATTACAACGAATTTCCACTCGTTGGCTTGAATCAACTGAATATCCCACAGAACACATTTTCCTTCGATGATGATGATGATCAACAACGTTTGGAATACTGATCGTCAGATTTACTCTGTGATTGAGTTATGGAGTAATGCTTTTGATAGCATAATTAAGAGCAATGTGTGTTATTTGTAACGTATTTGCAAATCATTATATTAGTTGATTTAAGTCATAGCATAAGTTCATATAACCATGACTACGTCGCGTCATTGTTTAATTATTACGCTACATGAAGTGATATTAATTTTCAGTCATAAAACTTCTCCGAAAACATCTTCATTTCCATATCCATACATCATTAAATATCAGCAATAAAGCGGATCAAAATTTGCTTTAGTATGTTACGGATTAAAGAAAATCAGTGTATTGTGATAAGTGGGGAATCGGGTTCCGGAAAAACCGAATCAACAAATTTCCTGTTACATCATTTCACCACACTCAGTCAAAAAGGTTCCAGTACCGGAAGTTCTGTTGAAAAAACTTTACTTTCTGCTGGACCTGTACTTGAGGTTTTTTTTCTATCTTTTCGTGTATTTGAACAAATATTACATCTTTTCATATCGCTTCAGCTACTCCATAATCAGGCTTTAGTCAAAATTAAAAAAAAGGAAAACCTTTAAGGCGTTTGGAAATGCGGTAACGGTGCAAAATAATAACAGCAGCAGGTTTGGGAAATTCATCCGAGTGAATTATCGAGAAAATGGAATGGTCTCAGGGTATGTTTAAATTAAAAGCCGAAAAGTTGTGAAAAATCTATTTGATTGTCACCTGCCGATAGTGAATTATGAGTATTCCTGAAACCAATGAAAGAAATACGGTGTATTTAAGGTTTCGCAATTCAATTATCATACACAGATATTTTCATTTTTAAATCAAATCTTTAGAAGATACTTGATATTTTTAAAAATTAGTGAAATTCGTAATTTAATTTTTCTTCAGTGCGAATGTTGAAATTTACTTGTTGGAAAAGTCGCGAATCATTTCACAAGCTATTGGCGAAAGGTGAAAAGCAAATTCTTTTTCTTCAACTGCAAAATATAAAATAAATTTTTACTTTTTTAAAATTTCATCGCTTAAGTTATTTCAAATTTTTTGAGATAGGTTGCCTACTGTATGAAGATCCCAAATTATAATTTAGATAAACTGCATTTCTTTAACCATAGATCTCTCAGTAAGTGATGAGCTTAGCATAGATTCGAGTTTAAAAATGCTCATACCTCCCAGGAACTATCATGTTTTTTACTATCTATTAAACGGTGCATCGGACGAGGAGCGACAAAGACATTACCTGATGCAACCAACCGATTACAGCTACCTTAATCAGGTAACAGGAACAGTCGCTTAGCTTTTTCCGAATTTAAACCCTTGTTTGAGCATCTTTTAAATATCCGAAAACGTAATTCTATACTTTGATGTGTGGTAGACAAACACATGTCATATCATATTCCCCAAATGTGCTCTTCGAGAGTTTTACCAAAGCTTGTAGAAATGGGAGGATTACAAAATGACCGAAGAAATTGTGGCGTGAGAGAAAAGAAGGATTCTGCATTACTGCTGCACGCATGCATGACGCATAAGGATCTTGCAAGCAAGTGGAAAGGGAAACGTTCCGATAGTAAAAGGATTGTACAGCCCTGCGGGTGATTGATATGTCTCTGTTCCCGAGAACTCTCAGATAGATTGCAGAAGAATGAGAATGAAATATTCCTCATTCACTTTCTCTTATCGATCTCTTTCTTATGAATGCGTCATTGAGCATTCTCGGCTTGGAAAATTAAGTTAGAAATGGATTGAGATTGATTATATTTTTTAAAGGCAAGTTCATGCATTGCTGTCCAAAGGCAATGAAAAAGTTGCAATTTTCAGAATAATTTTTATGCAGCGGAGGGAGTAAACGAACCTTACGAATATCAAAGACTCAAATATGCTATGGACGCTGTCGGCTTTTCACAACAATCCCAACAAAATATGTTCGCTGTCATTTCGGCTGTATTGCTTCTTGGAAACATACAGTATGTCAGGGTAAGCAAAGAGTGTGAAATTTCCTGAAAAACACATTGCAGTATTTTCTCGGTCTATCACTTTTGTAATTACATTCGGTTTTCATTTTATTTGAATGACATGACGAAGTTTTTGAAATACTCCTATCTCTAACTTCACCACTGATAAATGAAGTGCTATCTTTAGAGAAGTGGTTATCATAGCGACGAGAATGTCTCTATTGGTAATGAAGAGGTGTTAAGCATCATTTCAACATTATTGCATATCAAAGCATCGAACCTACAACAAGCCTTAACGATGCGCCGGACGGTGATGAAAAACGATGTTGTCATCTCGCAGTATAATGTCAGCGAAGTATGTTCAGTATTTCCACACAGTTCTGACAGAACCGTTTATTAACTTCTAATGGGAGAATTAGTGATTAGAAATAAGGGAGGATTCACTGATTGAAAATAGGTATTAATGTCTTCCAGTATTTGTACTAAAAGGCACTTCATTATTCCGTTTCCATGAAATGTCCTTTCGAATATCGGAAAGCTTCTTTTCGAAATAACTAAACATTTCTAAACTATACGGATAACTGTGAATATATTCCGTAAGGATAATTCACAAATAATGATCTGGCGAACTAAAGAAATAACTAAACTATATATTACCAACCACGTTCATTTAATTTCTCGGGGTCAAAGAGGTCACGGGTTCCCATAATAAGTTAGCAACTTTATTTCAAACAAGATAACCAGTGGAAGTGATGAAATTAAGGCAAGAGATACGCGTGATGCGATGGCAAAATGCCTCTACAATGCTTTGTTTCACTGGATAGTATTACGCATAAATCAAGCGTTGCTGAAAAAAGAACGACTTACGTCAAAGATGGGATATTATATTGGTTGGTGTTTAAATATTTAAGTGACATCTTGACTTTTCAAAATTTTAGATTTTAAATTTTATTAAATTGTGTGCACAACATTAAATTCCTGATTGTTACATTTTGACTCCAGTTTCTCGAATTTTAAAGTATTAATTGAATTTTATTATGCGACGAAAGTTTATCCTTTAACTATTGATTGGGAAATTAGTTTCTTAAATGTCTTTTGTTTTTAGTTCGTAATTTGGATTTAAGTTGAAAATTAATAAAAAATATATAAATTTCAACATTCGAATGTTGAAATTAATCTTTGAGATTTTGAGAGTCCAGTTGGATTTTATGATAAAGCAAATAATGCAGTTATTTAATTAAATGCGGGAATCAATCAGTTCTATTAAAAGTGGCTTATCAAAAAATGCTTGGTGACTGTTCAAGGTATCCTGGATATCTTTGGATTCGAAGATGTTGGTGGAAAGTGGAATTCATTCGAGCAGCTCTGTATCAATTATGCAAATGAACATCTGCAGGCTTACTTCAATCAGCATATCTTCCAATTCGAGCAGGTATAAAGTACGGCTTTTTTAAGTGAAAGGCAAAAGTTCAACTTGAAATACCGAAAGAAAGCACAAAAATATATCTGAAATGGAAAGAGATAACTAAATAATTTTATATGAATTGAGCTTGAATACATGGATAGTTCACGCTTGCTTCTTTACAATTTATATGCTAATTTACATAAATAGCATCTTTACCATTGGTTAACTTCCCGAGTGTTGCTGTTGGAAAAAGTGATGGAAGAATCATTCATTAGTGGCCTTTTTTTTGACAGGAAGAATATCTAAAAGAAGGAATTACTTGGACGAATATCGAATACACCGATAATACCGAATGTGTGCACTTGTTTCAGGTAATTTTGCTTTTATGGTACAAAACATGAAAGACATAGCTAATTTAGATTTTATTAGTATAAAACTAATTTACGGATTAGTTGGAAGGAAAATCGATATCGTATTCTTCATCGTTACAACAATCAGAAGTATAGATTACTTGTTGAAGGAGTTTACTTTCAGGAAAAATCAATTCCATTTTAACATTTCAACTGACAGTTACATTTGTTTTTTGTATAGAAAGCTCGTGAAACTGAAACAATTTATTTATTTATCAAAATTAAGAATGAAACTCTTATTGTTAATAAGTTTCTGACCGCAAAATTATTTTGTTTGATAGATAAATTTTCTAATAGTTTGCTGAGTAACATCATTAAACAGTTGTTCAGGCTCGTCCTGAAGGTGTTATTCACACTCGGTTCTATCTGATTTGAGCGGCAATGAATAGAAGAAGACGGATGACTTTAATTCCTGATGATTTAAATTTAAGAAAGGAAAAAATAGAAAGGAATTGCTATTGTTGTTGTTTTATTTACAGAGCAAACCGTATGGCATATTACGGCTGATTGATGAGGAAAGTAACATTAACAATGGAACGGATGAGTCAATGCTCGACAAACTCAATCATTTCCTCAAGAACAACGAATATTATGAGACACCTCAGAAGCGCGAATCGGCCTTCATTGTGGCCCATTATGCGGGAAAAGTGAAATATCAGATTAAGGTGAATATCAGATTAGATGAGAGAAACGTGCAGAGAATTGTTTCCTGTCATTCATTCTGAGAATATCTTTGTTCAAATTTCAAGTGAGTTCGGAAGGCGGAATGTCTTCTAGTATATGGGGCGGTTCTAGCAGTAAGAAACAAGTGAACTGACTGTGATCCTCCCCGTTATCCCGGGATTTTCAGGGTTTTCGTGAGAAAAACAAGGATTTGATGAGACAAGAAGTGCTAATGGCAGTAAAGAAAAGCAAAAGTGCATTTGTTCGAGGACTGGTTGGAAATGATCCGGTTGCGGTGTTTCGATGGGATATATTACGAGCAACTTTCCGGGCGGTAAACGCTTTCTGGCAGGCCGGAAAATTGGCCAAAAAAAGAAGTCATTACATTTGATATGAAATTATCTTCTTAACCAACAGTTAAATGTAAACTGTGCAAATCTTGTACACAATTATAATTTGTAAGAAATGAAAAGTTCAAGAACGTTTTAGAATGATATTTTCGAAATTAATTTGAAATTTAACTTGTCTACAGAAAATACAGAACACTTGGAGTTGTCAAGTGATAGTAAGAGGACGTTAACTGGGGTTGCTTCGGACACGCATCTAAATGCTTTCCTACGCGGTGAGATAAATCAGGAAGTGGTGCCATCATTTTGCGATACATCGTTTTTCACCACAATTGTTAGCCACGCTCGAAAACAACCAAATGTACAAGTAGAAGACTGTCACAGCTCTCTGAAAAGCTTACAGGTGATTTTTACCGGTGATATTATTGGCTAAGCAAAGTTGTTATTTGTGGCTGCAGAAGTCTAACAACACATAACGTAAGTTTTCCTACAATTTTGCAGGCAGTGAAGGCTTTTTCGGAGAAGAAAAGCATCACCGGAAAGCCATCTTCCGTCGGCAAACAGTTCCAGAATTCGCTGTCGCGACTGATGAAAACATTGTCTCAGGCAACGCCTTATTTCATCAGATGCATCAAATCCAACAACGAAAAGGTATGTCCATCTTCTTTCAATGACCACTGACCAGGCTCAGCAGCATGGCAAGCCTTTTAAACATTGCTCACACTGTTGGACAATATGATAATGCACTATGGGAGGAGGTTATCTTAATAAGCTTTTGGTTCAGCCAAGCAGCTTCATTTCATTGAAAATGTTTCATGTTGTAATGCTGCTTAAAGTGCTACCTAAATGGCATTTTGAAGAGTTTTGTTGTTAAGTGATAATAACCGAATTACTTTGTTCAAATACTCATCTAGTGCCAAGGAAGCTTTAATTGTGTCTAGCCAGTATTCTTGGTGGAAGATCATGAGTGACCTAACTTATTGATCTAATTTATTTTATTGTTAAATTAGATTAAATTTCTTGAAGTGGATGATCGTACAGGAAGCGTTGAATGAATTGTAGATTCCAAACCATTTCGATGACAACATTATTCTGCGACAGTTGCGTTATACAGGTATGTTGGAGACTGTACGGATACGTCGAGCTGGTTATAGCGTTCGTATTGAATATGAGGTCGGTGAACATTACGCAAGTATTGAGTACATTAATGCATTTTCTTTCATATTCAAATTGTAAATCGCTATTTACGAGGACGTGGAAGGTTTTTCTTGAATTTTTGAAGGATTTCATTAAACAATATCGAATTCTTCTACCAAAAGGCTGTGAAAGTAGAACGGAAGATGTCAAGGAATTTTTCACACAGCACGCATTGATTGACAGTAATGAAGTGCAGTTTGGAATCACCAAAGTAAGCATTTCTTCTCATTCTCTTTACTTTCATAATTTCACAGTGAAAACTGTCAAAGTTTTAATATTTTGATGGTTAAAGCAAACCGTTCTTTCTTCAGGTATTTATGCGTGATGCTGAGAAGTTAATTCTGGATGATCACCTTCATCGGGTAATCATAAAACATATCGAAACGTTGCAGAGATGCATTCATACTCTCATGACAAGGCGCAAATATATCAAATTGCGCAACACCGTTATTGCAATACAGGTATTTATCTCGAACTTCAATAACAAATTCATTCATCGTAATAAAGCTCAGTTTCGCTTTTTGCTTTCGCGCATCAAACTCAGCCATTTCAATTTTCGACATTTTTGGCTTAGTTTTCTCTGCTAAATTTCCCATCACAATTTCATTTCTTTCTTTTAAGCTCTTTAAACAAATTTCGATGTTGGGTATTTTTAAATCAATCACTGTTAGCACAGTGCATGGGATGATTTAATAACTTATGTTGTTGTTTTCGTTTAATCTTCTCACTATCACATCACAGCAATATTCAAATAGGATTTCGCTCCATCTTTCAGGCAGCCACTCGCGGGATGATTGTAAGAAATCGTTTACATGAAATGTACGATGCAGCTTCGATGATTCAGCGAAACTGGAAACGCTTTAAGATTCAGCGAAACTATCAGCAAATCCGACGCGCTGTTGTCGCTATACAGGCTCATTATCGTGGTGCCTATGCTAGGAAACGGTACTCCTTTCTTCCTCTCCTCCGACTGTACTTTTGTGTAGCATCTCACATTGACTTTCAAATTTTAAAATTGAGATGATTGGATTTAGATACGAAGAAATGAGGAGAGAAAGCGACCCAAAGAAACATCCACCAAATTTCACAATAACAAAGGTTGTAAAAAAAATGGGATTAGCATCATTTAATCTGAACGACCCCGAATCCCTGGCGCAATTTGCTGGTTCGGATGAAGATGAGGAAGAGCTCTCAGTAGCATCAACAAATGTCAGTATTCTGGACGAGGAAGAAGATGGACAGGAGGACGCTGAAAGCAATCGCAGTTCGATTCAGTTCGATAGGTGCATTCTTTTTTATTCTCTGCAAAAGGATGATAGCTATGCCATTATTAAACTTTGCTACTGCACTTTGATCACGTCAGACTTTGCTACTCTCATTCTGTTTCATTGGTCACCTTGTGGAAGGCTTTTAGTGCGAGATCATTATCATACTTGTTTCAGTGTTCAGTCGGAAACCGAGCTCGACGCAACATTCATACTGGAAGACAAGAAATTGAAACTGGTGGAGTAAGTTGGCCAACTGATCTCTCATTTTCACTACACTATTTATACCGAATTCCTTCCAAACATCTCCACCATCCCTTTCTATTAACAAAATGTTCCTGACTTTTCAGCATAAAACAACACTCTGCCCTTTGACCTTTTACATTTGTATTGGTAACGGCATTATATCATACAGGTGATAATTCCGTGATCCTCTCATCTTTAGCTTCATAATAAAGCATAAGTGGAAACTTCCTTTCCTTCCATACATACCACTGCCCTTACTATTATCGAATTACCGAAACTTCACTACCTTTACAATTATTTATTTTCTAGGACACCACGAGATTCATCAATTTTTAAAAGGCGGATAAGTTCAGCATCAACCGGGACAACTAAAAAGGTTTTTCCGTCTCTTGAATTCTGAGAAATACAAGAGTTTACGAAATAGTTTATGCTTTCTCACTCAACATGATGATTTTCTTCTGTGATTGTACAAATATTTTTCTTGCCACTACTCAAAAGCTGAACATCGTTTCAATGATATTCGGCTTTTGAGTGACCCCTTTACGTACGACTTTTATTTTGAAAGACACTCCAAAATGATGTCCAAAAAATACCATTCCATTTTTTTACAGATGAAAATGTTTCGAAGAGCCGCAAGCACAGAGACCGATCGCATCTCAATTCCCGAACATATGTTACCTTCGGTAAGCACAAATCAAGAGACTGACTCGCTTGGCCAACTTTCACCTCATTTTTGTCATTATCACAGTCGATATTGTTTTCCTTTGGCACACTTCTCCGCCTTAAATACATATTGCCCCACTTAAAATAATTACCGTGCTTGCATAGATTTAATTCTGTCTTTAGTTTAGGGGAACAGAGCGTTAACGGAGAATAATAGAGAAACTTCTGCAATGATATGCCATAAGTCTTTGGGGTAATTATTTGCAAGTATTTCTTTTGTTTCATTGTTAATAGTAAAGTTTCAGAGTCCGGAAAGTAAGAGCAAAAGCAGAAAGATGGGTTTCATGCGAGCCAAGAAGCACTTGAAAGCATTTTTGTCACGACGTAGTGACAGTTTTGTGAGTAATGGTGAATGTCGGGATTTTATTGCTGCAAGGTATAGGTGCAACACTGTGCTACAACATTCTTTATCGCTAATTATTTTTTAATTCAGAAGATTCTTTTTCTTTTGTTTAAATTTTGGTATGCTAATATTTCATGCTGTTACCGAATGTGAAATTAGACGGAAACATGTGTCTGGCTCCCTGACTAATTGTCAGCTCTGTTTTTGTTGTTCTGTTTTAAGTTTTGAAAGCACAGTTAATTCCATGCCATTTCCACTTTATAGTACGACACAGATCGAAGCGACGAAAGCGCCTGCCTCAGTGGTAGCGAAACACAATTTAAAACTCAGTCGACTGCATCGTAATGAAATTTGTACATTGTGCAATAAGAATTTCACAGGTATACTGATAAAAGGGAACAAGTGCACAGGTATTCTTTATTACGTGCTCATTAATTACTTCCAAATAAAAGACGGTTCGTGCAGGTTTCAGAATTTGTTTGTCTGCACGTTAATTAAGCAATTAAAGTGTGATCCCTGAACAAATAATCTCAACTATGTGTTTGACATTTTTGAACAGATTGAACCGGACGTTCCTGTCACATTGTGCCATAATTTCAAATCAGTTTACAGCGTTTGAGCTGTACTCAAATAACTGTAGTACAAGCATTAATTGCAGATTGTAAATTATCATTTCACAAAGAGTGCTCGTCGTTCGCGTCGAATATTCCTTGTCAAGTAATCACTCAATCACTTCGTCCACATAACATGCTGCCGAAGAAGGAGTGGGAAATAAAGTGAAGAAATTTTCAAGTTTTTAAAATTGACATGCCTTTCATCTAAACTAAAATCAAAATTCCTGTTTAATATCTGATGGTGGACATTTACCCCAATCAGTTTGGGGCCAGAGATGGACAATATGGGAAGTGCGACGAAGAAATTTCTACAAAGTTTCAAACATGCATTGCTCTATTTTGGCGGGGGAGTGTTAAACAAACAGGAGCCGAAACGGGAATCTCGAGTTTCAGTAACTCAGTTGATTTGTTTTACCATGCATTTACAAATTTGAAACATTTTCATCCGTTTTAATTTGCTGCTTACTTTCAGATCATCATGGCCACACAAGCAATCATTTGCACCACTCCTTCTTCACCCGACTAAATCCTTCAATTTGCATAAAACTAAACAGCAGGTGCTTTACCAAACAATAAGATCAATTTCTGTCTGATAAAGAATATAGTTTGGAAAAGAAAATTAAAATAATTTCAGACTGATCCGAGCGATATGATTATTGAAAGTGACAGCGATCTCAGACAGTTCAATGTATTCATTTTTAAAAAATTGATGAAATTGGGAGATAATAAGAAAAAAAGGGACACAAAAATTGATGCAATTTTTAAGAAAGCCTTCAAGGAATTCCATATGGAAATTATTGGCTATCAAGCGGTTGTCACTGTACGTCCATTACCATTTCCTTTCTTCTTTTTTTAGTTTACTCTCACTTTTTGTTTGAGAAATTGAGAACCGTCCGATTGCAAATTTTATTGCAATCAATTAGACAGTTCATTCACTGCCAGTTGACTAATTGATTAATACAGGCTATTGTTAAATATGCTATTATCGATTTCAATCATTAATGTCTTCCGCCTTCTTGACATCTGTGCAATTACCTCGGGGAGAATTGAGCTCCATTCTTGAAGATTCGAATAAAAGATTTTAATGAATAAATAATTTCCTCGTGACAATCACCACACAAAAAATGAAAAAAAGATAAGAGACCAGAAGAGTCAAAATTTAATTAGATTTCCGTAAACAACTTTTTCCGTAATTATTCATAAAAATTAGTAGTCAGAAAATTACTTCATTTCAACAATTACATAACTCAACGTTGACTCGGAAATTAGAAGTACCACTTTTTTTCGGATCATTAGAATGTCAATATTCTACCAACCTTTCATTTCCACTGACCTCTTTTTTCTTTTCAGGAAAACAAAACAATGCTGAAATATCACGATCTCATCACTATTTTTGAGGGTTCGTTGACTAAAGTTTCGGCACAAGAACAGGTATATAATATTATAAAAATGTCAGAATCTCCACCATCACCACTAGATCGTAAGGGACAGAAAGAACGAATTCGATTCATCCAATTCTTGTTAGGATACAGTATATTCTCCGATTTCGAATTAGTAAAATTTCGGAATTGTGAAAAAAATCGTAGCATAACAAATGATATTAATCTTCTTTTTTCGTGAAACACTTTATTAATATCCCGCAATGATTAACTTCATATTCCGGAGAGTAGACAGTTTTTGTTATTGCTTTTGCTTGTCCTCACTTGGTAGATCCATACAACGTGACATGCGTTACAGGTTACATTCCCCACCACGCTCGGTGTAAATGCATTTCGCGGATTTCTGAATGAATTCCTACACGAGCAAATAAAAATGAAGAAATCAAGCAAAAAATCAAATGTCCTTGAGGTGATGATTTATCACGTTTTGACTTTGTAATACAGCCATCATTTTTTCTCATTTTAATCTCGTCAAGCTTAATTCCATTAATACTCATGCTTTATTCCTTTTGTGAAGCTTGAAATTAATATTTCGACTGATCACAAACATTGCAGCAGCATTCTCAATGATATCCCAAAATATATAATTGGACTGATCTGCTTCATTGCAACTCTTTTCAGAATTTCTCGAAAGTGCAAGCTGCTTCTAACATGCATGTCCATTTTCAAAATAGTTAAATTTGATGTGAATAACGTAACATTGTATGATATAGCTCGAGAAGACGTGGATTGTGAGTCGACCAAATTTAGGAATCGCGTGTCTATAGAGAAAAAAAGCAGTTTGTCCGAACTAATTATGACTTACTTTCCTAACTGATCTGCTAATGTTTTCAGCTACATATGTCAGGTATCGCTTGAAGAACTGGAAATGAATCAAATCTGAATTGTTTTAGTACATTTCAACCTACTAACAATTCACTCCATATTGTTTAAAAGACGTCTTGATAGTGACATCACAAAGCTTTTCCCAGAGAAGTGGAAAAAATATTGTATGTGTCAGGAATTTTGATAATCACTGTTTTATCAAAACGTTCTTCATTGCCTATTTGCCCAGTATGCAAGAAATCCTTTTCATTAAATCAATTCAAATTGCAGAATGTTCGCAAGAAACGAAGGAAATCGGATGCAACGGTGGTGAGCTTATCTTTCGAATAATTCTCGACGATTTTATTGCATATTACTTATTTGTTCTCACTTTCCATTCTCCCACATCTAAATAAAAGCATCCAATGAGCTATAATAATCGGAAACATGAAAAAAGCAGCAAAATCGTTAATTTCAGTTACATAACGGTCACCGGTTCAAATTAGAATACGTTCACGTGCCAACATATTGTGAAGTGTGTAATTTGTTCATGTGGCATGCTGAGAAGATTTTCATTTGTAAGGCGTGTCGTATAAGCTGTCACAAGAAATGTCATACAAAGATCGCAACAAGTTGTGCGCAATCATTGCATCAAGCAGTAACTTCATTTTCATTTTTTTCAGCGTTTTCATTCGTAAAATATTGAAGAGGAGTTGAGGAAACAGCATAAAATGTCGAAATGCTTCCAATGAAAGAATCAGACCAAAGGATTAAAAATTGGATCGGCCAAGGCCTCAGGAATTCGTCTCTTCAATTTATTTATCTCCTCCATTTCCCCCATTCTCCTCGTTTTAACAATCATCCGTGCCCTCCCTGAGAGAAAAAAACTTCGTGTTCTCACGGATAAATAGTATATCCGATTTCTTTTGCCATTTATGATTTTATAAGTGTTGTCGGCACACATCCATAAGAGTTTCGTAGCATCAGAAATATAAGTTCGAATATCGGAAGAATTCACAGCTACACATTTTAGTTGAGATGGGACAAATCGAATAAGCAAGACCATGTTGGAAATACTGCGTACTGCAGCGTGCAACATCCTTCTAAACTGTTTCCCTTTCTGCTCCTCACATTTGTTCTTCACTCAAGAAAGTTTTCAGAATTTGCAATCTGGCGGACGATTTTTTGGTGCTAATTTAAGCAGTCTTGTGAACGACCAAGAAACAGTTCCAATTGTTATCGATAAACTTTTCATGGCTATTGAACTTAAGGCTCTATTTGTTGAAGGAATTTATAGGAAAAGTGCAGCACTCGCACAAGTACGTAATGCACGTCGAGAAATTGAAAATGCAGGTAGTATATTTCCCATTGCTTATAAAAATAGTGTTACAGTTAAAGAGACTAATTTCTGCCAGGGAATTCATATTTTGTCCTTTCTCACCTTTGGCCGATTTAGAATGACTACTATAAGCCATCATCACATTCTATGGAAGGATGACTTCATAAATTCTGTTATAAGTAAATTTTAAAGCGAAAAAATGAATTTTTTTTCAGAATTCGAAACATTATCGTTTGATGACGTCTCAACGCATATTATGACAACTTTAGTAAAATCGTTTTTCCGTGAGCTCCCGGAACCTCTTATCACTTACGATCTCTACGAAAATTTTCTGAATGCTTCAGGTAAGAAAGACACATTTGTTCCAATAGTAACAATTTTACTCGCTTTTTATTCATTTAAAATTTTACAACTTGAAAATCTGCTGATTATAGAAGTAGAAGAAAGCGCCGAACGAATAAGATGTTTGAGCGTAATAGTAGAATTATTGCCAAAATGTAACAGAAGTGTTTTGGATCGACTGTTGTATCATTTGGCACGGGTTGCTAATCAGGTAAGTAAATATTACTTGATCGATAGCTCTCCATACTCTTGCTGTTGTGATATGAATTATTTTCAGAATTTCAGATTTCAGTTAATTACATTTTATTGGTTAGTGAGATGACATATATATCAATGATTAGATAATTTTAAGCCGAATATTAGCAGTTGAAATTTCAAAATATAAATTAATTAAAGCAAGTAGTGCATGCCGACAGTGTTGCAGTAAACTTTAATTCAACTTTATCTTTGGTAATATACTTCGTCACTGTATTAGCTTAAGTAGAATATCACAGGCACTGTAGGTCATTTACTGCCTTAAATATTAGTTATCCTATGAATTGTTTTCAGGAATCAGTAAACAAAATGAGTGCTGCAAATTTGGCACTTATCTTTGCACCTTGTATTTTGCGCACTAATCAAACACTGCGTGCGCAAGATCAACTACGAGATGTTGAAAGACAAGCTATCTGTGTACAAGCTTTAATCGAAGAGAAATTAAGGCAGTTCCGCTTAATGTTAACTGAAATTGTTTCACTTGAAACTGCTAGCGAAAAGGTATTTTTAATTAAGATATTTTGATATTTTAAAAATCGCTTATCAAAATTCAAATGAATGAAAACTAAATACTAAGCAGCAAAACTATTCTTATTCCACTAACTGTATCTTTTTCATTTAGTAGTCCTTCTTTATCTTACACCTATCATTTTGGATCTTTGTAGATTGTTGAGAATTTGCGCTTAATCGACGAGCACAAAGGTTCAGTTGAGGAGGAAATTCAGACGTCGAGTGAACATTTCGCGACTGCTCGACAGTTATTTGTGGAACAGTTGGAATTTTTGGATGGCGAAAAGTGGGGATTTTTGACATGTTTATTTTGGCCATATATTTTTAAATGTGAAATCTTTGAATGATTGTTATTTTGGAAAATAGTTATTTTCCTTCAGAAAATACCGTGTTTGTTTAATTGGAAGAAATTTTTTTCAGAGAAAAGCTCATCCAAGAACTGCCACCAATGGCGCCGGTAGCGTCAGTGGAAGATCTTTCATCGTTGGAGGAGTGCAGTAATTCAGCATTGCTGATCGAGGAGGAACCTCAGGAAGAGTATGCTCTCGATCTCAATGCTCCTCCAATCTTCAACACTTTGAAGAACGCAACGAAGTCCCGCTCACGGGGATCACCAAGACGTCCACCCAGTCGACAGCATAGGCGGTCCATGTTTGAGAAGCATTTCCCGGTGAAATTCTCATAATGCTAACTGATATGCAGCATTTCATTCTTTTTCACATCAATGTACATTTGCAAGGGTTATTCTGTCATGTCATGAAACTCCTTATGCAAAAAGCACATATGGATTTTCAGAGGGCACTCAATCAGTACTGCTGTGTCATCGTCGATCGGATTATAATCTGATTACCAAAGGGTTAGAGCAGAGAAGCACTAGCGAAAAGCAATAAAGGCAATCAATGTTTCGAGTTTTTCAAATAACAAAATTAAGATTTGGAAAAGCTTCATTTTCGCTAGTGATTAGAAACTGCAAGCTTACTTGAATCATAGAAAATTTTTGATTTAAAATTTGAACTCTCAGAGTGTCATAGCTGATTTCTTTCATTCTTACCGTCTTTTTCTACTCTGGAAATACCTGCTTCTAAGCATGCACAGTAATATGCATTAAAATAAGCTTCAAGTTAATATAAATATCACTGACCAGTGAAATAAATAAACATATCCAACCCGAAACTTTTCATCGCCCCCATCTTAGGCCTAAATAGTTGCATTAAAATAATAAGTTGATGGAAACAAGAAAATACCTCTATCAGGTATGCACAGGCATGTTCTCTTCAAAAAATCAGTGCTTCACCTCTGTCTACAACATGATAATTTTAACTTGTCAGATAATTTGAATAAATTGATTGTTAGAGGAAGTTGAAAGAATTTCTAACATGAGGAGACACTGACACAGAACGGTAATGCGGAAACGAAGTCTGTCCTTGTCCCCACGGGAACGCAGTACTGTGATGTCCTCCGTCGTAACGCACTTCCATTCCCTCTCCATTGGATGGAACCACCACGAGTGGAATGATAATTATTAGTTAAATTGATTCTGGTAGACTCGAGATTCATTTTATGCTTGAATTCAGTTTTAGGTGAAGCAATAGCATTTGTTTCCCATCCATTTGCCGCTGAAAATATTTAAGATGAAATGGTCCTTTATCAGAAGGCTGAGATATCGTGTTTAAAATAGAGTTAAAACATTTCTACAAAAGACATGGAGAAAAGAAATGCTATTATCATTCTGTTTCGCTCTCCGTAGTGTGGAAGTGAGTGTGAAGTGAAAGTGTCTCTCTCTCTCTCTCTCTCTGTGAATCATTGAAATGGAGTTAAAGGAAGCGACAAGCTGATTCCTCAGTGGAATGATGCTAAAAATAAACTGTTTAACAATTAAAATTCAATGAAGTTGGATGTGATGAAAACTCATCAATGTGACTATTTGAATGCATGGGAAACACTTCTCAAAACTTCTCATAGTTCATTCTCTTCGAGTTTAGAAAATAGCCTTTACAAGGAATGATAAAATATTTAATAAATTTGAAAACATTTTTTTGAACTCATACTCACTTCCTTGCCCTGGCCATACGAAAAAATCTGGCTTGTTACAAATTTACTGATTTATTAACGCACAATCCTTTTCACAACCAAAGCGATGCTTCCTGAATCCCTATTCTGCAAGAATACTATAATGAGCACATAATATGAATGTTTCCTTTGACCCATCGAATTATGAAGTTTGCTTCTTTGATGACGGCTAATCACTTCAACTGAACATGCGAGAAAGGCGTAATTTTTGATTTCTGTTTGATTAAAAAGTGGAACAAAGACACGGGAATAATCGTTTGGAAGCGCATTTTGACAAGACTTCGATCAGACTTCAGCACATCAACGTTTTTGGCAAAAGACGAAAATTTTAAATTCTCAATACGCTATAAAATTGAATCATTACAAAATTTACATTGGAGAGGCAGTCGTCTAAATTAATCATTTCTGTTAAATTGTACAGAATTTTCTAAAAAAAAAATTGAGAAAGATAAAAACAAATTGATGGAGAAGAAAAATTAAATATAACTTGTCAGAATTCGAAAACAAATTGCCGTATTTCTTGTCGCATTACAGACTATCGTAACTTTCTGAGACATTCTGTCAGTAGTGGAATTTGCGATCGAATAAAATTTTAAAATGAAGAATAGTACGAAATTTCTGTCACACTAAACATATTCATCATCGGACGTCAGTATTTTTTCAGGCTTAAAGGATAACCATTTACTTCAAAGGTTTCTGAGTTCCTCATATTTTTTATATATTGAAAAGATTTCCTGCGAAAAAAGTTCACTTTACATAGTTTACAAAGTTGAAATCTCTTTGAATTCTCTCCATTTCACCACAATTTTTATCCTACGAAATATTTATCCACATTCCAGTATTCCATGTAGTTATAGTAGAAAAATGTGCCTGAAATCACAATAATATTATAAAAATATTTCAGACATTAAAATAGTTTCTTATCGATTAACAGAAAATTTTTTCGGAATGAAAAGGAATGAAAGCTTCTTAAATTAAATTGTGAAAAACTGTACATGTTTTCAGGGATTAGCAATTACAATTTAAATCAGTATTAGAAATTTGCATAAGAAACGTCCATTGAATACTTAAAATAATAACAATAATATTATAAAATTCTTGCCTAACCTCGTAAGGAATTAGGTGCAAATGTTTGAAAAGACTTTCATTTGAAATTAGGAAGTGAAAGAAACTCTTTTTATGTCTTTGTTTCTGACTTCACCGAATTAATGATCCAATAATGTCATATTTTTTGACTGCAGCATTTCTGACCTTTCCTAAAAAAGAAAACTGCAAGAAATTTAGGTTGACTAAAACTCATTTTTAAGTCTCTCAGAAAAACTACTACATCAAGCAGAAATACATATAACTGCAAATTTGCACGTAATAAAATGTTATGCATAATCCTTTAGGCTAGCTAGCCATGCATGATTTTATCTAATTACTTGGCCTCTAATCTACTTTCGGTTTCTAATTAACTTAAAACTGAGTTCCAATTTCCTACATGTGATTTAATTTTCCAAAAGAAAGATAAATAAATATTTTAAAAGCAAAAAATCGACATTTTCCTTACTAAAAAAAACCAAATTTCAAAAAGTATTTTCATATTGTATTTCTAAATTTAAAAAAGAAATTTGTATAAAAATATTGTCCGGCCAAGATAAGATTCAATTCGGCCTATTCTGTCTGGTACTTCAACGGAGAAGAAAAAATGAATGCGATAAGTGATGAGTTATTATTTGCATTAACTTTTCCAATCAATTGATGTTATCAATTGATGATAGCATAAATCACAGTTATAGTGGTTTTATTGATTGTTTTTACTAAAAAACTGTTCTTTCTAAGGAGTCTTTATGATTGAATAGGTCCTTCGTTTTTTATACAAAACTAAACATTTTAAATGAACCAAATGTTTTTATCAGATGTTTGTGAAATTTTATTTTTGTCAGATTTATCATTTCAGTGTATAATCATATTTTTCTAAGGCTTATTACATTTTACATAATGTATCTAATTTTTTACCTGTATTTCACGAAATTTGCAGCTTAAAAAAGAAATACTTATCGACGTGCACAGTTTGCCATATAAATAAATATCACTGGGATTGTTTCATCAAAGTGGCAGATGTGTTTTTCAGTTAGAAACTCAGCTACAAAACCTCGGTACTCCATCCAGTTATCGATTGATCACTAAGAAAGCGCAAAGTATTGAGCATGAGTTTGGGAATATTTCGTTGTAAATAAGAAATCATTTTACAACATCAGTACTAAATCTTGAAAACATATCGAATTTCTTGTAAAGTATTTGTGAGATCAAAATGTTACATGAATCATATTTTCAAAACTTCAAATTTTTCACATGGAGAATTTCCTCTAATCTTTGCAATCAAATGATCGAACCTCAGTATCGGTCTATCTTTCAAATGATAGCAAATTTAATGTCCTCGAATGGCAGGCGGGTATGAGGAAATCTGCACAAAGGATAGGGCAACACACGGAAATCACTTATGGCCTTCTTATCAATTATCATAATCTTAAATTTCAACTGCGGAAAATTGTGCAATAATCTTGCCAAACGTGCTTGCGACTGAAATTTCGACAGCGAATCATTATTTGCACTTTCGAAAGAGTGAAAATACAACTGATGAATGGCTATCAATTCTTCAGTGTTACTTTTTCAATGAAAAATCGTAATTTGTTCTGATTGAGATTTCCATTTTGCAAAAATCTTTCTCTGTCAAAATTTAAATAAGGAAAATTTCCGAATTCATCTACATTGCTCGAAAAGTGTAAAAACCGGTTTTTTGTTTCCGACATTCTTCTATTCCTTCCTTGTTTGCACGATTTCGTGTAAACATCGTACTTCGGCTCTTTCATATGCCTTCTCGCATCCGGAAACTATCCAATCATTTCCATTTAATTATCGCGTGGAAGAAACTTCATGAAAGATACAATAGTGTGAAGAATTTAAACTGTTTTAAAAATAAGGTAGGATTTTGAAATTTTTTTTTACTTTTGAGATCCGGTGGCACGACAAAGGAGCCATCATTTCTTTTCTCTTCTCTCCTCTTTGAACAGACTTTTCCTGATCCGTTCTGAATCCCGCATTTCATTTCAATGGGTTTAACGCTTCTCTAAATTTGCTGTTTATTCATGGTAAAACTCATACAAAAGTGAAAAAAAATTATTATACGGAAATGACTGCAATTGTCATGAAGTAAACGCTGTCCAAATATTGGTTTATTTATTTGTCCCTAAAAAATACGTTTGATTTTTAAAGGCTTTCTTCGCCTGCTTTTTAAGCAGGAAATTTTTCTTAAGCTTTCCTGTTTTGGACAGTTTTTTTTGGAATATTTGAAATTTCTGTAGAATCACTTTCCAGATCGCATACTGCCCAAATGAGAGAAACGGATTTAACACATTCCGTTTTAAAGACCTGATTTAAATCCATCGGTCTTGTCTAAATTTCATTTCAAATTATAGTTTTATCCACCAAAACCAATTTTAATAAATATTTGGAGTTTATGGAAGTCGGAATAAAAGCAATTTCTCTCATTTACTGAAAATTTAAAGAAGTGACACCGCGACAATTAATCGGATTTGAAATTTGTGAAGAAACTGAAGACCCCTTGATAGAAATTAAATTCTTAATATTATTGTCTTCCGTTTTCGAAACATCAGTTCCCAATGTTGCTGTTGTGATGTTGCCTCGAGCACTTCAATGAGGGAAGAAAGAAATAGAATGTAAATTTCATATTTTCAATTTTTTTCATATGACTATTTTTGCTTTATGGAAATTATTCCTTCCGAAGTAAAAAAAAACTGAATTCGGAAAGTTCTTTGAGTTCGTAGGAGGAACAGAGACTGATGTAAAGTGATATTATAAATACTCAGTGATAAATGCACAGTAAAAAACAATATATAATGGAAAAGTGAAGAGACAAGTTGTTATCAGTTATACCCAATATTGATTATCTTTCAACCTCGTTGAGTGATATCGATCAGACTTCGACCTATTCAATTCTGGAGTATTCCGAACATTTAACGCCCGATAATCTAAAGATTCATCAGAGAACGGTCTGGACTGGATTCGGTGAGATGTAGGCGTCGGAGCCAAAGATGCATAATGTTTTGAACCGTCGAATGTTTGTAGCGGATGCTCAGGTCGTTTCTCGGAGGGTTCGCGACGATTGCGCCCTATTGTAGCGTAGACCTGTTATAGGTGTTGTAGAATCATGAAATGCAGAAGAACTGTATGGATTATTTTAGAGGAAATGAGAAGCATCTCAAAAGTCAATTAGTATAGTTGTAATTATAATGGGGTGCGCATGAAAAATTCCCTCATATCTATCTGTGAGTAGAAAAAAGAAAAGTGAAAAGTATTTAGTAAAGTTACTGTTCCGTGCAAAAAAGAATGAGTTATGAGTCAATTTCAATTCATAAATTAAATATTTTGATTAATTTAATCTGCAAAAATATTGCATTAATTTCTTGGATTCGAGATGAGAATGAATCAAAAAAACATTATTCCTCTGCTTTCTTTGAATAACATGAAATGACACTTGAAAATTTTTTAATTATAAAATTGCAAAGGAAAAATTTTAATTGGAATAATTGGAATGAATATTTTCCAAATATACATACCGTAGTACTCAGCAAATCAGGTTTCTTTTCGAGATCCGCCTTCGTTTTCGCGTCTAATTCACATCTTTTCTGTGCATTCACTACACGTATTTCCTTCAGATGGCTTAAATGTCGTCGGAATGCAATGACAATTGTGATTACGCCGATAATAAATGCAAACAGAATGATTAGGACATAATAATTTATAAATTCGCTGAATGGTATAATAGATGAGCGGGATAAGTCAGGTGGTACCGAGTGATTCGCAGTAGTACCAGTTAAAGAAATGGAATCAATTCTAGTAGATGGATGAATTTCGATATCAAATCTGAAGAAAATTTGAAGAATGAAAAAATCGAACCGATGTCATTATTTAAAGTACCTGAATCAGATCTTCTGCTCGATTTTAAGATGCAAAATTGGATAAACAAAAAAGATGCAGTAAATAAAAATATTTGCAAGTCCATGAGATTTCGAATTAATAATTCAAATTAAACCTGAATCTAGCAGGTTGAATCTCATCGGCATTTAGTTCTAACTCAGCAAAATCGAGTATCATAACATCGGTTTGATTGGGTACGTAAAATAAACCATTATTTACGATATCATTATAAGTGAAGAATTCCACGAATTGGTCGACATTACTGCTTAACACAAAACGACCAAAGCGTGGTGATTCGGTGACGAAGAAATATGGAGTTGAACCCTTCAAGACGTTGACAAATCTGTCTATCTTCGAATTCAAACTTAAAATCTAATAATTAGTCGAGTTTTTTGGCTTATCTCTCAAAAAGATCACCTGCAAAGTGGAAGCGTTTAAGTGTGCATCAGTGACAAGCGCAACTGAACTACCATCAGCAACAAGGGTTTGCGGATTTAGTACGGGAAGTACACGCACGTATGAAATGCTTTGAACTGTTTCATTTAATTCATTTTCAGCCTTAAATTCGAATCTATCCTGAAATAATCCATCAACTCATCTTGCCATGTAAGTTCATTAAGTAAGCGTAACAAAAATGTTAAGTTGAACTTACAATTGTTAAGTTCAGAAAAATTAATGAAAACAGCAAATGACAAATTTCACACTTCTTGGCTAGCAACAATAACTCCTTTAAAATGCAATACTGGATTTCAATAAATATATGACGTAAGGATGTTATCTAGCAACATATGAAGTAATGTATTTTGAAATTTTTCCTTTAAATTACTTCTTTGCTTACTCACTGCAATTAAGATCAACCTGAAATGCTTGCATATTGAGTTGCGCGTAAAGTACACGTTCTTCATCAATATCACGCTGCGTGAATGTATTTGCTTCCTTCTCACCCGCTACCCAATACAACGTGCCATTTTCTGGTGCTTTCGTTATTCTATACACAATTTTAGATCGATCACCATCTGACTTAGCACCGAAGTGACTTCTGTAAGTAATTAAATTTTGATTACCATTAATTAGCAACGTACAAGAGTCTATCTGATGTCTCGCCTTCTACTTTGCTTTTTTGCCACCAAGTACTTCTGAAATCGTCCAGTTCTTAGTTTCAGTAGAAATTGACAGTACAGATTTCTTAAAAGTTGAATTATTTGTTATCAAAACTTTGCTATGAAAACAAGCGAATCATTTATTTCATAGCTTGAAATAAGCAAATGGCTGAATCGGTTATTTCATAATTTGCTTACATCTGCTGAAAAAATAATGCTTAATCAACTGTTCATCACGTTGTTATTTGTTCACCAATGATAGTAATTAATTCTTCGCTTTACTGCTAAATCAAAAGACTTCATCCCCCGCAAATATTACCTATTCAAAAGCACATAAGTTTTCCCTTGAGTATATTCGACATCGGAATGATTTTCGAGCGACAGTGACAACGGTAATATATCAATGATAAGCGCCCTTATATGACTGCCAACCCAAAATAGTTCAATTTTTAAAAGAAACAGAAATAACAGAAGTAATTAATAAAGCAAATATACAGAATTTTCCAAAAGCCGCCATGCTTGGATTTAATTAATTCAAGCTACCATGACAATAGTGAAGGAGTGGAGTTTATACGTTTTGAAAGATTAAATTTTACATCCAATTCAGTTGCACGTTCATCGATCTGATAGATTCCCTGTTTTGCCTGATCTGGTTTAGGTTTTATATTTTTGTCTCACTTTATCGATTTTTGGCATAATTTAACATTCTGTTTAATTCGGCATTATCTCTCAGGTCGATCGTTTATTGATTATTTTGAAATGATGGATAAAATATTTCATTTGATTTCTGAACTCCCAAACTACCTCAATGATGAAACTGAATGGATGTTAAAGCATTATTAGATATCAAAATAACTAACCAGAACAGTGAAAAAAATTTTTCAACAACCTGAAAGACGACAACATCGATGTTGTCATGGACATCGAGTTGCTGTTGATGGGAAAGCCGAATTTTACCTTTGTTTACATCATCTTGAGTAAATAGTCTTGTCATTCCACTACTCATCAAAAATTCCACTCCATTACTTCCTGCCTGAAATCCCACTTCTCATTCAGATAGGAAGAATACTTTACAATCAGTTTTCACATTTTCTGCCCCTTCTTGTATTGATCCAAGCAAGGACAGAAATTCCAGAATGAATTGTGAATGCTACCTGAAGTAATCGATACTCTAAATCAGTTGGTTTAATCTCTGGATGTGCAGCCTGAAATACCTCCGGTGACAGAGAATAATTGTTTCCTGCAGGTAGTTTGATTCGATCCGGAAATTTGTTAATCTGGAAGTGAAATGCATTACAATGATTGCGTGCAGAGACAAGTTAAGTCCACTGTTGACAAAGATGACAAAACCATTAACCTTCATGAATGGATCTTTTTGTGGTATCACTGTCACCGGTAGTATTATTCGCAAGCGATTCGTTCGACGATTAGCGTCATTTTTGGATAAAATATAAAATAAAATTTCATCTGGCATCAATATTTCGGTGCTTTGATGCCGATAAATCAATGATCTTCCAGTTGACAGATCAAGAAGTTTCATCAGAGCAGGCTTTTTGACAATGCTCTTTAATACATCCAAATGACCATATCGTGGCTTTCGTGAAAAGTCCACCAGAAGTTCATCGTGTAAGTGCTTCCGTACCACATCCAAGTTCACATGAGACTTATTGATTGCTACGCTTCCACCTAAATTGGTATTGCCTCTTTGGATTATTTCATTTATTCTTCTTTCCCTTTGGCTAAACTTTTTTTGATAAATTTTAGCATGCATTGCTTGTCAAAGTCTAAATTACTGTGGCTCTCATTCAAATAGTTCAACTTACCACGCGAAACAACAACGCTACGAAGTTGAATGAATTCATGCAGACGATGTGACGGCAGGGCGGCATAGGTAATCGAGATTTTGAAACGATGTTCATCGATCGTTGAATCATTCGTTGAGTCATTTATGAAGACTTTGAACAGAAACAGATCTCTTTTGGTCCACTCATCTACGAAATCACTACCTCCTTTGTAGGCCAATCGTCCTTGATTGATATCTTCTTGAGTAAATTGCTGGACAGGAACGCCCGAAAGCAGCAAACTTCCGTGTCGTGGCATTTTCGTCACCTTATATACAACTTTACTTGGCTCTGCCTACAATATCCACATGAGTGGTCATATTCAAAGCTGTAAATCCTGCAGTTCACAATAAAATTGTACTTTTGAAATCTTGATGTTTTAATGAAACCTACACGTGCAATGTGAACTTTTAATAAATCAGATCCGATAGCAACAGGAAATTTTCCTGGTGGCACTACAAGACCACTGTTTGTGTCCATGGTGACTTTAAATCCTTGCGAACTTTCAACTGTAAACCATTCAGGACCAATTTGATGAAAACCATCGCTTACGAGAAATGAAAATCCACCAGCTGCTGTAGTACCTGAAGATAATCGAAAAGTTTTGCTTTACGTGGCTTGTTTTAAATCCACAGTTTTAAACAGTTTATGAAAGAACGACATCGTAAAGTTAAAAAAAATTCTTCCAGAAATTACACCTTCATTTTTTACAAAGATTATTTCTGATTTGTTAATTTCCGCTTGCGAAAAATTTGTAATAGCTTTGGAAGGATTATTCACACGAGCAACATATCCATGCAGTGGTTGACTGATAAGATATCGTAACTGCTCGGCAGGTGTATCGTCGTCCTTAATTCAATAAATTACTTCACGCAGTAAGGTTCATCTAATTTACTCCTATTTTTATTCTTGTCTATCTCAAACTAAATATACATCGTTACACACTCTGAAGATTGCAATACAAAAATGAACCTGTGAAAATAAGTGCTGCTTGGTGATTGCTGCTCTGTTCATATTCCATATTATCATTACTTCGTTACGTAGCAATTCCGGTTCTGCAACATAATCTTTTGCTCCTCAAACTTAAAGCCTGGTCAGACTTACTTTTACTGTAACGATCAACAATTTGTCGCCCTTCAACTTTGCAAAAAAAGTTTACCGTAAAAATTATAATACCGTACCAAAACAGTTACTTGTTTCGGTACGGTACACTGTTGTGCTCCTGTCGTACATGCTATTACCGTGAACGTGTCTCTCTGCTCTCGACTAATTGGATTATTTACGTAATGAATTCGATGATCACTGAGTTCTTGAATATTGAATTGTCTAACAGTATTGATATTAGTTAGGTTCCGTTCATCACGAATAATCCATCCGCATTCGGGATCCGACAAAATCCAAAATTCTATGTCGTCTTCAGTTCCGGCTGTTGTATTTAAAACATCCTTACTTATTACTGTGCTGGATCCAGAAGTAACTGTTATGTTTGATACCGACAATTCGATCTAAAAACCAAAATGTGAAGTTTTGAAACATTAATAATATTATATGTGGCATTATTGGACATTTTAGCATTTTAGCATTGCATTATTTAATTTCGCTGTATTTTTCAACGTCATATTTCATTAGCAAAACGGAAAAAAAGTTTCAATTTATATTACCTTGTCATCTACAATATTGATAAACAGTGTGTATGGCCCGATCATTTGGTTTTCAGTCGAAACGTTGAAAACAATAGAATCACGTGTTGATAGTATACCATTATGCAAATATTGTATTTGTCCGGCATTAACGTGCGCTTGCGTGAAGCGTGAAACGAAGAAATTACTTGGAATTACAGTGCGTCCATTATTAACTGCTGAAAGGAATAATGTTTTGGTTAGTTCCTTTTGAAAAGAGTCAAGAAATTCTCCTCTTAATTGACTGTTGACAGAAACAGTAATGATCGGAAATGAAGTGAATATAGTAGTAATTTAAAATAAAATAAATGCATTATTTGATTGAATGTATTTGCATATCAGTGGAAAAATCAGTCTCGCAACACTTATCACCCTTTTACCTCTCAATGACTCCAGAATTAGTGAACCATGCGTTGGCTGTCGGATGACATCAAAAACGATTTCGTTTGGCTGTTTGTTAGAAGCCGTCGCTAGCAGAATGCTTTTGTCAATTTGCGAAATTGATGAGAAAGGAACAATCAGTGGGGTCAAAGTGCGCATTTCCAAATGACGTCTTCCATGATTATCCAGTTGAATTTTTAAAACTTTAAACATTTCCATTACTGTTAGATTCGCAACCATAGCAGTGATTACTTGTTCATTTTGGCTATCATCAAGTGGTGGCGCAATAATACGGTACAAAATTCGACCATCATCGATATCCTGTAAAACAAGGATGGCAACGGAACTACTTTTTTCCTTCTTTTTTGTCATACCATTTTCTATACTCATTTAACTCGTTCAATTCTTTCGATATTCTCAATCGTTTCGGAATTTTAAAATGTACGGAAAAGCTTACCTGTTGTGTGAAATTCTTTACCAGTTTCTTGGTGGAATTACCGACAAAAATCCAATTTTCGGTGGTAACATGAAACCAAATGTCAGAATTCTTTCCATCAACGTTGGTTATAACGGAAAGATTGCGATTTGTTAGTGGCACGAGGATTGCTGCTGTTGTTCCGTTCCTGGTCGAAATTGTAATATTGCTATTCTGAATCCTTAGGAAGGGTTCCGATGCAACGATTACTACCACTGACTGCACTTCATGCACGCCATCCGATACAGTATAGCTATAAAGCAGAAAATAGAAATTCACTGTATTCCCTGATCTCTTCACTTTAAAAATGAGAGTCACAAATTCCAATACTTACTTCATTTTGAACTTTTTGTTGTATCCGAAATGCCTTATTAACACTTCCCCGTGTTGCATTTGTCGTTGAGTGAAACTATACAACGGTACAGATGGCGGAAAAGTGGACAAAATAGCAGCATGTCGAAAATTGTCATGAAAAGTAAACTGTAATGGTTGGGCATCAATATCGTCATCTATCCAAGGCAACAATGATGGATACAGTGTACGGTCACCGCGTTCCGTTATCTGAAATTTTGGTCTCTAAATTTGCATAAAATGTAATAGCTGTTAACTTTCATACAATTATGCATAATTAATCAACATTTCCATAAATTAAAATAAAAAAATTAGATTTATATGTGATGTTTTAAATTTTTTCTTGAAAGCATAATTTGGAGTGCCTGAAAGCTGACCTTTCGAATTACAAACACTTCTGAAAAGTTGGAGAGACTTTGAAGAGTATGAGTTGTGGGTATCTTTTCAATTTTTTCTGAAAGCTTAATTTACGAACTTTTGGTGGAATTGACGAGTAACCAAGAAGTCTGTTAATATGTATGTAACATACTTGTATAACATTGTTGCCAACCAGTCTTGGAATATTGTCATTTTTCAAGATCAACCTGATTGTTAGCCAGAATGGTATTCGACTTGTACGCTGATAAGTGCTTTCCGCCAACAAGAATACTCTATCAATGCGATTCTCGCCATCCATATGTTCGTAGAAGACACTGAACATTTGGTTCATTACGCTCAATCTTATCAGCTTCCGATTACAACTCCAATAACAGTTCTTCAAATCTTTTGGTTACATGTATTTGAAAGCTAATGAATTCTTGAGTGATTTGAAAAATATTTGACTTACTTAGTCCAAATTTTGAATTCACTTACTTGCCGTTGTTAACATCCAAAGTAGTGAAATTGTCACCACTGACCAGTTTCAGCTGTTCATCATTTGCTATCTTCATAAATATATTGCCATAGACAGGTGCGTTACGGATAGTAAATACAAAATTGTTACTATCCGGAGTTCGTAATGATAGTGATTCATTCGTTATCTCCAATATAGATGTTAACTTTGAACTTGCACTTTACAAAAAAAGCAATTGAAATTTTTACATGGATTGCATCTCGAAGATTATAATTAAGACAATTAGGGCTAGTTAAATATTAATGGTGATCTCTTCCACTTTTTGAATTTTTGGTGTGGAGAATTGAAAAAAACTTTGTTTGAAGCCAAAATAAAGTTTTTTTAATTCTTTTTTTGAAGCCGAGTTTTGAATTTGATAGAATGGAGAATTAAAAAACTTTATTTGAAGCCAAAAATGATTAATTGAAAAATTATAACGAAACCGTATGTGAATTTAAAATTTGAAATTAACCTTTTGCATGCCACCTTCTTCAACAATAATGGTACGATTAATAAGTTGTACAGAACCATGTCCCGGAATAAATGTTATCTCGAAAAGAATTTCCTCCGAGGTAACCGATGGTGTGATCAACCGGAAAGTGAAGAAATCGTTTACAATGGAATATTGCACAAAATACATCTTATAGCTAATATCGCTGTCGTCAATGTGCTGCAATACGAACTTCAATCAAACATAAATGTTTAAATTTGATCCAATCCATCAATAAAATTAAATGTGATACTATTTTCGATTTAACAGTTCGAATTTCGCATGACTACTTTTCTATTTTAACCATAAACGTCGTTAATGAAAATGTCTTCAATTACTCTTTTTTAAATTCAAAATTTCAAAATTTGGAATTTAGCTATTCAAGTAATGAAGTATTTCAGTCTTGTATAGGGACGGGTGAATATGTATAGAATAAGTAAAATTGATTCCTTTCGTCATCGTATTCATCGCAGCAAAATGAATTAGTGAACTGTAGCATAAATGAAGGATTGAATACAGTAAGCAGTAAGATGCCTCACTTCATTAAATTTCGAAACTTCGATTTTTCATCTTTTAATTAAAAAATAATTGGCACAGCAATTGACTTTCTAATCTTCAATGTTTTCTATAGTAGAATAAGAAAGAAACTAACTGAATTGATGAATCTTTTTGTGCAAAATCTGCATATCATACAACAAATACCTTTTGGGTAAAATTCGATGAAACGCCAATTCGTCGATTTCGATTTTTTTCAATTCGACGTAGTAAAGTACCAAATTTCGGTGGTTCAATGATATGGTAAATAAGTTGATTGGTTGGAAAACTTTTGGGAAACGTCCAAGCAAACAAATTTTCTCGTTTCAACGGTAAATTGTCGGTATTATTTAATAGGAATGGGATACGGTTAAAAATTTTAACGTGAACCGGAATAAACGTTATACGAAAAACATGTATCATTGATGTCGTGGTACCAACTCGAATCTAAATGACTATAAGGTATAATATTGTAAATGGTTGATGTGATGATCTTTGAGACTTGAATAAGAAGGAAAGGAATTTTTGAATGTTAAATTAAAAGTAAACATAACAGAAGCCAAGAATGTTCAGATTCGTAAAAAATCAAGTCCAATTGTTGGATCAATTTTTTTTTCCAATAAAGTTTCATGAATTTGATGTATTCTTTGATAAATACCTGAAAACTGAAGGTATCGATCAGCGAATGCGCAGCACTGGAATGTTTATATTGTACATTTGAACTATCGATGTCGTTTTGACTAAATGTCGAACAAATTTCAAATTGCCCCAACCCACGGCGACATTGGACGACACCATATTCCGGTTGATCAACGATGGTATACTCAATCGGTATTCCAGGAAGGGTTGTTGTAAACGACAGATTTGCGGATGAGATGATACGTGCCGTCTGATGGATCACTTTTAGGCCTGTAATTACAACTTATCATTCAGATGTTACTAGAGAAGATTCGCTGTATCTGCTCGCTCGATTATTTGCTTGTTAAATCATTTTTATTGCAATTTACTGTTACAGCGTAATATGAAATACCCGTGTTAGCCTTCAATTGTATCTCAATCGGTGCAAAATGTATTGTCAACTGAAGCGGATCAGACTGATTTTTACCATCACTAGCAATCAGTTTCAACGTACCCTCCTGACTCAATCTACCCGTAGGGATAATATGAATCTGAAACAGAGCGTAGTTGAATTAATTAATTTGACATTTATTCTTTCTACTTCATCTCAAACACAATCACCTTCTGAAATGAAAATTTTCTCAGACATACAGCCATCTCACGATAAACTACAATAAAAACTCAGAATTTTAATGGTGACAAAATCGATTACGAGAGGTGGTTGCTGTCAGTTTTAAAGGATCGGTGAAATGGAATGTCTAGTTCAATTCCTCTTCTTATTCATTCTCATTTGTTTTAGCTAGAACTAAGAATACATAAGACAAAAGCTCAGGATAGAACAGATTTGAACACTAATTACAATTTCGTTCTTATTTCCTTCGCTATTCACTTAAAATTTAAACATTTTAATAAAACCGGTAACTTACATCGTTATTTAAAAAGTCTCGCTGAGTGAATTTTCGAATTTCTTTCCTGCCCGAATTTTCTAACCGCACTCCATGAGCGGTGGCAACAGAAACGTACACTGTTTCCGGATCGCTATCCGCATCCCATAGGCTCATTGCTCTACCATCTAATTTAAGCCTTTAAACACATCCATCCAGTAATTATCAGACGAAGGAGAATTGTGTTGGTGAAAAGGTCTACTGATCTTTTCCATTTTTCATTTCCACTACACAAACTGAGAATTTATTCATTACAGGATGATACCTGGCCAGATGTATATTCTTATAGCCAAAGATATGAGGAATTAAAAAACAGCTTCTATGTAAGGTTTTTTGAATTCTCTGATACTTTTTTAAAGCATAAATTTCAGCATTTTCAAGAATTTTGTCTTCTTTTTTGTCTTCAATACTTTTCATTATCTTCGAAATTTTTTCTCTCGTTTTATACGTCAATGAATTAATGCGACGAATATTATAAATAAATTTTTTACAGTCTATCATAAATTTCCATAACACATTTGCTACTATCACTCATTGGAAATATCACAATAAGTGACAGTAGCAAATGTGTTATGGAAATTTGAAAAAATTAAAAAAACTTTTTTCGAATCCTACTTTGAACCACCGGTTATCCATAACGTTTCCGAATCAGTTCCCGGTTTCAGTTGAGGTGCGTCATTTACAGGGTTGATTCGTACTGGTATATTACAAATCAAGTTCCGTTTTGGTTCTATCGCTTCTTGTGAAATTACCACAGCCTGAAATCCAAATTTGCAAATGTTGGCGAGAAGTGAATGTCCTAATTACTTTTTAAAGTTAATCTTTTAAATACCGAACAGTTTATCAGATGTGCCTACGACAAAAGAAGTGTATTTTAGGCATATTCAGGTATCCCCTGAAATGATACCTCTAAACCAATGTTATCACTAATTGTTTCGCTATCGTCGTGCTTGTAAAATATTTTATTAGCTAAAATATCGCTGCTAACAAATTGATTTATTGGTTGGCCGTACTTTAATAACTGTCCATGCTGTGGTGGTTCCAATAACCTAAAACAATAAACGATAGGTGATGAAGTTTAGTAAACAAGTAATAGAAAACAAATAAGCAAGGTAGCAATCAATTAAATGAAACAAAGAGACTACTCGAAAAAGTAATTCCTACTCGGCAACTAAAATTGGACGAGTGCCACAAGCAAATGCAATTACATGGAAGAATCAAGTTGGAAATACTATAAAAAATGAATTCAGAAGTTTCAAAAAACAGCTTGCAAAAAATTGTATTCGAGATGATCTGATGAGATATGAAAAGTTAAAGCACAGTGGATTTATAAAGTTCTATAATTAATTATTATTTTTTTCTATTCTTTTCTCCCTGGTCGAATATAACATTACCTGAAGAGCATATCTTCCTTTGAAATGCCGCTGTGATGATATCTCGAGAAGGCATAAATATTCCATTTCTGTATTGGAGCAATTGCTCCCTCATCCAAAACTAATGGTTCTGCAAAATGCGATGGTTCCACGTAATGTGGCGGAGGACGTGGTCCATCTGATTGTTTATTTGCGTTCTTTTGTTGTTGTTGCGCCTTCTGTGACTTTTCATCAGCGCTTAATATTTTTAAAATTTCTTTCAAGAATTTAATGTTCTCGTAAAAAACTTTGACATTTCTTTCATTCTACATCAGATTGGTATACTTTTCAGTGTTTCGTGAAGCATAATTAATGCTCTCCTCTTTCCTCTCCTATTTCATCGGTAATGAAATTGATGCTAACACAAGTATGAAAGTAGCGCTGATTATGGCATTAAATTATAGCCAACAAAATTAACTAACCTGCACCACCGATCTAACAAAACTGTTCCAGCAATGGTAACATTTCCTACACAGCCATTAAAGTACCGTTCTTTGCTTCCCTCTGTATTGCCAATTTGCACTTCTAAAATGCTACTTTTCAATCCAGCCTTTACAATCGACCATACAATTTGAATTGCCCAGAAACTACTCCACAAAAGAAATTCAATTTCGAAATGAATATCAATGTCTTATTATCAATGCACTTCTCTCCACCTCTCTTGCTACAAGCCATCATAAACATAAGTTTTTGAGGAAATCTATCCATTGATAGAACTTATCTCGCAGTGTTATTCATTGTGCTTTATCAAAAGTTTTTCTGATATGTCGTTGGAAATATTCTTTAATTTAATTGATGTGTGCACTTTCTGTAATTGCGATGTACAGTCGTTAATTGCTGTATACTAATAGAAATACATTATGCAATTCAATCTGATAATTAGTGATAACACCGATGTAAGAGATAGTATAATGTGATCATGATTTCAGAGCTTACTTAATTGAGAATTTTGTTGACACAATGACGGCGACAGAACTGTTTTTGATATATTATTATTCATTGTGATTCTCAGCGAAATATCATTGGAACACTTGATATTTAACGTGTTAACTATGTTGTTATCAAGTGAAGCAATCAACAGAGAATCGATGAACAAATTTCCGTTCCGTTCGAAAATTGTTAAATTTCGATTTTGTGACAACAGATGCATAATGAAATTCCTGTCAGAATTTACGCTTTTGGAAATCAAGTCCGAACTTTGATCCGAGACTTCTGGCATAGCTGACCACGCCATCCGAGTAGTAATATTCAATCTTAGAGTTGAAACGAGCAAAGACACGGGCAAAGATAATAATATGGCCATTGGGACAGATTACAAAGAATCAAATCCTTTCAAAAAGAAAATGATGCTCATTTGTCTTCCTCTTCCCAAAGACATCTGACGATTATAGAAGCAACTGTTGACATAGTTCGTTGAGTTAAAAAACATCTCGTCTCGATGATCAATCTTAGCATTTACAAAAAATGAGATCCTTCAATCATTCATTCCGATGATTACCCTCCTGCGCTCACAGAACAATTACCATTAAATCATCTGTTTAATTCTGATCTTTTGATGTTTTCTAATCTCGATCAAAGCATTCTGACGTATATACTTGAAAGACATTTCCGAAATATTTAAATTGATCTAAAAATAGAAGAGGGAACACAACAAAAACAGGAACAGAACGGTACCAGAAAATTATTGCTTATTTATAATCATCAATGTTGAATTATCAGCTACCACGCAAAATAAGTTGTAAGATTGTTTCCATACGATTTATTTTAAAATTGCCTTTTAATTAATTATTCCCAAATAAATGTTTATTAGCAGCAGAGAGGAGTTCTTTGTTCAAGAAATATCGGCTTTATCTAAAAAAATATATTGATCGAATTATGAAAAAAATCAACGTTACCACCGTGTACTCTGAAGTATCCTGAAAAAAGGAACGAAAAAATACACAGTCGCTCCGCGTCCGTTTTTCATCAGATGAGTACAGTATAAGTAATGCATACTGTTTCTTGAAGACATTAAAAAATTTGAGCTAAAAAATGAATAAAAATTTGCAGTATCACTTCAAAAGTCTCAAGATTCATTTAATGTTGGTTAATTTTTTTTAGTTAAACTATATTTTGCTTTAAAAATGAAGTCAGATCTTTTACATTAAGACTGAAATGGTGAGGAGTAACAAAGGAAGCAACAAAGGACATATCTTCCCAAATATGTTAAGCAAGTTATGAAAAAATTAATTAGCCAATGAAATGAGAGCGGATTATTGATAGCTTAAATAACGAGGAATTCAAAAGAAGCATTTGCATAAATTCATACAGTATCCGTTTCCGAAAGACGACCGTTTCGGGATATCATTTGAGAATAAATTCCAAAAATTTAGATGAAAAAAAATTTAGAAAAAGTTAATAGATACAAAATTGAAGCTGAAATTTGAAACTTATTCAATTCCTTAAATTACATTTTTCAAATTCAATTTTCGAAACCCTCACTAAATTTATGGCATATAGGTTAATATAACAATAACTAAACCATATTCAATAAAAATATATAAATCAAGATTAAAAAAATACAGCTTCCTAAAGAAGTAAAAAAACTTCAATAGAGATAATAAACAATAAAAACAAAAAGGAATAAAATAAATCTAAATCTAAAAAGTAAATATTAAAAAATGCCTAATCAAAAAATAATAACTAATATGTAAATCGAAGTCATATCACTTATTAAAAAGCTTAACGATGAGAAAAATGTAACCAACCTAGAAACTCAATTCCAAGAGTTTCTAGATTGGTTAGGCGGCACCTCCAAAAAAAATTAAGAACCTATATAAAGCCTAAGTGAACGTATGAACACTTATCCATACAAATCATCCATATCAGTGATAATGATGAGAATGATAAGGATGCTGTGATAACAGAATAAATGATCCCTTTTGGAAACCTGATAAACAGAATGAAGATAATTCAAAGCTTTTTACCACCTTCTTATTTCGCATACCAATGTTCTCTATTAATGAATTTTGACTAAAGAAAGAAGTTTCTGAGACGAATTTGCTGAAAAGCTCACATAAGTTTACACTGCTGAAGTTGGTACAATTTTTTGCTATCCAACTTAACCTAAAAACATATACGATAAGTGTGCATGTGTGCGTGCTTTGCAGTAATTATGGTTTAAAAAGCTGCTATCTAACAGTTGCGATTCATTCGAAAAAATGTTCAGTGAAAAATTTCAAAGCTCTAAAAAGATCATAAAAAGGTACGGTGACTAAAATTTGGATGGTTGCAATTAATAACATTCTGCTTGATGGACGAGAATAAATACCTGAACATGATAAGACTGTAATAGATATGATAACTCCTTTTCCCTTCTGCCAAGTGCATAGCTGTATCTGAGGGTTGGCAACAGAGAAAAAGCGACCAAATCTATTGGAGAGAAGATTACTTCCGATCAAATGGAGGGATGAATGAATTAAATTAATAAGGGAGAAGACAAAAGAAAGAGAATTTGAATTGTAAGTAATTCATTTGCAACATTTCACAGCAATCTTCCATTGAAAAATTACCGTGTCCTCCAATCGCCAAATAAATTATCCAGAATATTTTAACTTGCATAACAGTATGAGAGGAACAAAAGTTGAGGGCGAAATTTGCTTTCAATGCTGCTAATATCATTTAAGTGAAATTGGGATTGTTTTGAAGAAGAGATAAATTTTCGGAAAAACTAATTTAGATTTGACAGGAAAAATTGCTTTAAATGAAAACATTCTCAAAATAAAACAAAAGCGAAAAAAGGATGAAGGAATGGCCAAAAGTATTGGATATGGTTGTTGAGATGATAGCTGTGCTAATGATAACATGTGGCACTGCAGGAGATTACTACCGCCTGCTCCTCCTGCACCTGCACCTGCACCACGACACCGATCCCTTCGGATGGATGGTGAAATGATCGGTGAGCGATTTGCCTCACTTACCATTCAATGCATACATCACACCAATTGCTCATCGTCGGTGGGTGGACGGATATTCATTCGTTTCTTTAACAATCCCATCAATCATTAAACTGAAATTGATAACAAAGAAGCAAATTTATTTGCGAAAGTTTTTTAAAAGATTACCGAGATTTCCGATACAATAATTCTCGTTTTGAGCAAAACTTCTCGAATTTTTTCACTATCTCCAGTTTCTTTTCTTTCCCATTATCACTTCACACATTTGTTTCTTCTATTTCAACAAGATGAAACCTATGACAGCACTTTCTTTACGCCTACCTATGCTTATGGCTTCGGATCAACCATTTGCTTCAAAGGTTATCACATCTCCGATATATAATCCTTTCCCACTAGGCATTTAATAAAATTCCATGAAGTATCATTTTTAGCCAACAACAAATCTCTTGACTGTGTTGCCCTTGGATTTTCCAATTAATGACTCCTAATTTGAGTAGAGATGCCAGCCGAAAGAATTGCCTGCGATGGAAGGAAGCTAGTTATATTGTCTTTCTGCTTAGAAAGAATTTCCAGGTGACGAAGAAGAGGAACACTGTATCTAATTAGCATCTCCTATCGATATTGAGGTTGGCTAAAAATGATTCAAACATTTGGTAGCAATATGTGAAGAAATATTTCACACTTCCTTTTTGAATGAAAGGAAGTGTAAAATTCACTTTCATCGCGGGAACAGAATGAATCGTTCGGCAACGTGAGAAGAAAATTCAAAAAGCATAATTATTCATCTCATTTCTGAAATGACACTATTCCAATTTAAGAAGAAATTTATTAATTTAAATTAAGTGACATTGTCGAGATGATACTACACTGTTTTATATCTGAATAGTCAATTATAGTAATCAAATAGTGCACAAATAATCGATACAAAATTAATACAATTTACAAATACAATGATTAATATGCATGAGGTAACAACCGATTACTGTTTATCACTTTTCTTCGGATGCGTCTGGATTGGAATATTTTTAAATTGCAAACTTTCAATAGCTTTCTTCTTAGCGGTTATTCGGAGCACTCCCTGATCGGATAACTGCGATTCCAAACTGTCTTGCAGCACAGTCTTTGGGATGGTATACTTCCGGATGAAATGTCGTTCCACGGAACCATGTTGATCATTTCGCTCTTCATGATGACCTTCAACAAACAGTTTTCCATCCTGCATCTTCACCGACAATTCTTCCGGGCGGAAATGGCTGACATCCAGCTGAATACCGAAATTCTCTTTGTCATCAATAACCTAAAAGATATTTTATCAATGAGATAATAGCATAGTAAAAAAGAAATGAAAATTAACCAGCGAAAGGGGGTGAAAGGAAGGTGAAGGAAGATGTTTACCTTGCCGAAAGAGTTTTCATCCGCGATAGCACACTCCCAAAACGGTTGAAGTGAACGATCAAAATCCTCCAACAGTCGGTTCATCAACCCAACTACAGGACCTCGACCTTCAGTCGGTGAACTATGCCACCTTGAAGGGAATGGAAAAGCCAAAAGAGCCATTTGCGTCGTCGTAAAAGCTTCAAATTGATGAAATTCTATGATTTAAAATCACTCCCAAGCCCTCCCTTTTATACACCAAACAACGAATGTGCCACACTTCTCTCGAA
>UPTC01000061.1:28770-83615 GCA_900537255.1 Acanthocheilonema viteae | reverse complement strand
TTTTCAAATTTTAAACAAATAACCATATTTATTCCGAAAAAAGACAACATCCAAATTTTGAGACTTGTCAGAGACATTTAGCCTTTCACTTATTTTCATTTAAAAATGAAAGTTAGACAGACCAAACTAAAAAAATTTATTATTTGCTAAGGAATGTTATCTGAATTTCAATAAAATACTCCTTTTAAAAATTTTGCTTAAAGTAATCAAAATAATTTTCTGTGTATGAGACATTAATGATAAGGAAATCACATTATTAATTGAAAATAAATGTTTTTCTCATCTTATCAAACATTTTTCATTTTATGCCGATTTTTAAGTTAATTAAAAATTTAATTTCGATTTATTTAAAAGTGTTTAATGAAAGAAAACTGTTGCAAAACTAATTTCAATATGATAGATCGTCGATCAGAAGATTTTCCATGATATCGCCAGTCATAATTCTGTTGCATTTATGAATGTGTGGGATAATCTCCAGAAAATTATTAGCAGTGAAATGTTTTCCATTTTTTTTTCAAAAAGATATTTGCAGTTCTAATAGAAGAAAAATTAATCAATCCTCTTTAAAGTAAGTGATCATTTAAGTTAAGATCATATCAACTGATATTTATGGAACATCATTCTCATTTAATCGACAATTTTTCGATTGAAATTTGTTCCTTTCATCATTTTAGGAAAATATGTGAAAAATAAGGGTGCAAACACTAAAATGACAAGTATAAATTCAAAGTAAACAAACAAAAAAATTTTTTGCAAAAAAAAAAAATAAAACATTGGGTTTTCTCAACTTCTTGTTTTCCTATAAATAATTGAAGCTTTTTGTTCATCTTTTCTTTGTTTTTGAAGTTATTTTGAATTCTTTTTTATGTTTCTTAAAAATGAAAAAAAAATTCGCATTATAAAAAAAAGGCATTTGTTGGTTACTTAAATGTGACAGTTGTTGTTGAATTTTTTCACTTTTCACTTCTTGTTTTTTTTTTTCCACTTCACAAATGAATCCCTTGTTTAAATTTGCTTCACTCCATCACGTAAAGAATGCATAAATTGAACTTTAAAGCTCTTCACAAGCTTATAGATATATATTTTCGTTGTTCCATCTAAATTGCTTCCTTTTTCCGAATTTTTAGAAAAGAACAAATTAATTTGACACTCAGGAAATTTCAAAGAAAACGAGAAAAAAGAAAAATGTTAACATTATGTATGTATTATCATAAATCAATTCCATCTGCAAATAATTAGGAAATGGAAATAATTTGGTCGAAGTTTTAGAAAAAATTTTTTCAAATTTATGGAGAGAAATTCATTTGCGTTTCTTTATTTTATTTCATGTGCGTTTGAATAATGCATCTGTCATCGTAGTTTCAAAATTCTTCCCGTTGATCTTTCAACTTTCACCTAACAAATTAAGATACAAACTTAATTAGAACATTAATAAATCAATACGAATGATGCAAATCACATAGAAATTCAATCATTTTAGTCTAATTTAAACTTATGTACTAATTTTATGATCAAATCAGAAGGATTTTGGTGAAATTTAAACCAGTAATTAAGCACAAATCTCGAATGACAGTCTGAAGAGATAAAATTGTTAGAATAATTTTCCAAAATTATAATATTTAGACTAGAAAAGGTTTGAATTAATTAACTGGTTGTTTATTATTTAACGAATGAATGAAAGTTTTAATATAATCCCGAACTATTATTTGAAGTAAACATTTGGTTTTCCTTAGCAGTAGCAGTTCTCAATGATACTTGAACAACGTGTACTTTATCGAACAACTTGAATATCGCAAATTTGAGAAGCTGGAAAACTACTGTTATTTAAAGTTTGAATTACAGCAAAATGATACTTATTCATGCACAATGGAAATGATACCAAAATAAAACAGAAAATCAAAACAAATGAGCCGCTTGATTATTTATATTTTATTCACTTGTTTACATATGCTTGTTTATTTGCCTCATTTATGACGTTTAAAAAATTAAACCTTCGTGAGAAAAAATAAGACAAAAAGTGAAGAAAATGAAAAAAAAAATGCGGATCTGTTTTGCATATTTCTTCGTTTGTTTACTTGTTTTGTTTAATCTTCTTCCGAAAACAAAAAAAAAAGAAACAAAATGAAAATTATTTGTAATTCAAAAAAAAGTCATGCCAAAACAAAATTATAATAAATAAAATGTCGATATTCATCAAAATTCATTCAAAATTTTATTTAGATCTCAATAAATATATTCAAAAGAAACACTGCCTGCAATATCTCCATTTGTACAATAATTACATAATTACATTGCATAATCATAATTAGTAAAATAATCAGTAAAAATAGTAAAAGTTACTGTGATACTATCACCGCATAGTAAATATTACTGTGATTGATGTGACGGTGGCGCTTCTTTAACAGCATTTTATCATCAATTTACACTTTTTATCTTTTAAACATTTTCAATTACTTGAATTTTTAAAATTATTTATTTGAAATTTTGTCTAAAGAAAATAAATAAGTTGAAATTGCAGAAAAAAATGAATCATTTGTTAAATAATAAACATAGGTTCAATAATTTTGGAATTTTCAATAGTTTCTAACAAAATAATAGAATGATTGAAAGAAGAATGGAAATAATTTTTTCAGTTTAATCGAAATTTAATTAAATTCTTGGGATTGATTACTGTGTGAAGAATGATAGAGCGGCCAGTTATAATGAAATTACGATAGATGTAGTTGTTTACAGTTTCAGTCCAGTTAAGTTTAATGTTTGCAGTTTATATCCAAGTTGTAATTTCACACGCCTTAAAATTTATGAGGAAAAAGAGAGAAGAGAGAGAGAAAGTGTAAGAGGGAGAGAAAGAGGGGGAGCGGAAGTGAAAGAAAAATGAAAAGGGAAAAACAAATCGAAGAGTACTAACTAACGCTTTCCGTATATCATTTTGTGAAATATTTCCCCTTAAATTAATTAATCACATGTAAACAATTTGGAAAATAAGTATAAAATGTGTTGTTATTTGTCGCTTTTTCAAGTTTTAGCTTAAAATTTAAAATAAAAATGATTTGCAAAGTTACGAAAATTATTCTTTAGCGATCCTTTCAATGTCTTTCTTTAGCTACACTGAATCTTGGCTAAAAATGTTTAAATTATTTAATTTGACAATTAATTCGATTAATGAATACAGTATGTGGCAGCGGATGAGTTGCTTCTATTACTAAAAATTTTGCTGTTTGTCACTTAATTACGTATACCATCATCAAAAATTTGTTTATATTACATTTTTTTTTCAATATTACCCAATTTCTAAAAGTTATGAAATAATTAAAAAATTGTTTTACGAATAACTGCGAGATGGTTGAATAATAAGCTAAGAATTTTTGAAAGCAAATAAAAGGGACAAAGCATTCACCCTTTTCTGGCATTTAAAAATTGATTTTTGAGATTTAGTTACATTTTAAGCTGGAAAAAAACAAAAATTATTTCCAAAATAATTTTCATTTGTTGATTTATTAAGCAAACCATATGGGGAAGCTATTTTATCTTTATGAATTTAAATCGAATTAAAAACTCCAATTTTCATTTTAAATAATTCATTATGTGAAATTAAAACTAAAATATGCAAGAAGTATGCAAGTTTGAATTTCTTCAACCAAATGATTAAATAAAATTAAAAAAGCAACACTCTCCTAAAATACTTCTCAACGAACCAAAAACAAATAATTATTTAAATTTAAAGAAAGGATTCAGATTTTGATTATTTTCTTGAACAAATTATTTTTAACATATACCTCAAACAGACGCATTGTGCTAATAATAATTTAATAGTGAAAATTTCTCACATTTCAGTTTTAATCATTATGCTCTATAATTTTAGTTCTGAATACAAGTAAAGATGCAAAAATTTTGAACTAAAACTTTTTTTTTCAAACAATATCGAAGAAATGAGTATGAAAATTTTTGCATTGGGACTCACTTTTAAAATAAAATTTTTCTATTTGAAATTTAAAAGAAAAATTTTTAAACATTATACTTCAATTACAATCGTAATCGTCGACGAAATTTTCATCAATCTTTCAGAACAGCTATCTAATTAATCAGAATATACCGATGTTTAATTGCCATCCAAAATTACTTCTTTTTGTTAAAGTTGTTTTGCATCCGACTCTTAGCATAATTTCATATTTTTGTTGAGCTCATATCTCTTAATTTCAATTTCCTCACTTATTCAAATGTTCTTTTCTTAAAGGATTTCATGATTTTGAAACTCTCAATCTCGAAAAGTCTCGCAAAAGAGATGAATGAATTATTAATGATATTTAAAAAATACTAAAAATGTGAATAGTAAAGAAGGATGAAGAGGAGAAAAGAAAGAGAAAAAAATTGAAATATAGAAGTTGTCAACACAAGCAAAGAAATAGAACGATAAGAAAAGAGAAACGAGGAGGGGAAATTGAATAATGGAATAAATTAGATTATAGTGAGAATTAAATTTATTCTCAATCCCTTAATTTAACAAAGTAACAATTTCGCTTGCGATATCCCTTGCATTTGACATTAATTCCTAAAATGAGAAAAAATATTTGAAAAGCTATTTGTAGACTAATATTCATAAAGCTCCCTTTTTTTGCTTCCTAAAATGAGTGTAATAGTTTGGATTAAGGTGTTGATTTAGAAAAATGTGATAAAATAAATTTCGCGACAAAATTTGTTTACATGCTATTTATTTGATTACAAATTCAGATGAACTGAAAATCAAATCAAATTAATTAACATATTGTTAATGAAATATGTAAATATTATGTGTTAATTAATTGATAGAATTCAACTGCATCAATCCATATATCATTTGTATAAGCCACAAATAATTACATTTTAATCAATTAGATAATTTGAAATAAATTAAACAACTAACCTATTTGATCGATTCTTGAACCAAGTAACAATGACAAAGTTACCAAAACAATGGCTAAAACGGTTAGCACAACTGCAATTGTTGTAATCATACGTCGAGCATAGGTATGATTTTGCTCTTTCAGACATTCCGAATTATCATTTCGTCTCTGCTCCTCCATTCTTCAAAATTGATAAATATCAAGTTGTAGAAATTTAAATTTGATTAATTACAGAAACAGCAATGTTTAAAAAGAAAGACAGAAATGAAAAGAATGATAAGTAATATAATTTCTTTTATATAATCGCGCATACCCATTGCATAAAAATATAATGAAAATACATGTAATATTTTAGATTTGACAAAAACTTCAAAATGGAAATAAAAGTTACGGAATAGAAAAATGATAAAATGGAAAAAATTTCCCATTTTTTGAACTTAAAAAAACTGTTAAATAATGAAAAGATGAAATATGATAACGTCTTGTATAATGAAAAATTTGGTTGAAATTTAGGATTTATAAAACATCTGTGCCGCTTCTAACTGAATCCATTGAATAGAATTTACGATAAATTTCCTGAATTTCAATATTTTTCTTCAAAAAAATTTGTGAAAATTTTTTTTAATCATATTTTTTGCTAGAAAAATTCAATTAATTTTTTTTATTGGAACGATTTACTTATCGATGTATTAAATTTAGCAAAATATTATGTAACGTCGATATATATTATATTTTGGGAAAGGAATTAACCTTGAAAAACTTAAAATGTCGTTAAATGTCAATAGCAGCTGAAATGTATTATTTACGTCAAAGAAGTTATGCAAAAAAGTGAAAAATGAAATGAAATTTTATACTAAAATAATCGTTTAATTACATGAAAAGATATTTGCTTTTTAACATGAATTATTTAATAAAAAAAAAGAAATAGTATAGCTAAGAATAATTTTATAAAACTTAGCTAAATTTTAATAATTATTATTTTAAAATTAATAGACGAGGAAAATACTTTCCTTGACGTAAAAACAGAAAAGAATTAGGAAAGCCTCTCGTCTTATATTTACTTTCTAACATGAATTCATTTATAAGCAAACGAGAAACATCAATGCCTGATAGGCCCTACCAGTCAGGCTGATTGGTAATTATTTGAGGTTTGGAAGAAAATCAGAGCATGTTGTTTGGTTGGTTCGTCAAAGTGATTCACATTAAATGCCAAAATAGAATGGAAAAAACTTGAAATGTTTTCCTTCCTCATCCTCATCCTTCCTCTCCTTTCCTTATGTTTTCTCCTTCTCCTCCCTCTCATTCATCCTCATCTTTCTCATGCCGTATGGATAAGTTGCACATCTGTTAGGGCCTAACTACTAGAACCTATCTATTAGGGCTCAACTTGTAAGATTTATCTGTTAGGTCTTAACTACTAGGACTTACTTTTTAGGGCTCAACTAGTAGATCTCTTTGTTAGGGCTCGACTAGTAAGATCTATCTAACTACTAGGATCTCCCCGTTAGGATCTAACTACTAGGACATATCTGTTAAGGCCCAACTATTAGGATCTGTCATAGCATTGGAACTTGATTCTTATAGTATTATTATCACTTAATACGCATAAATATGTTAATTTTAATATAGCTAAAGAGGTCCCTATTAATAATAAAAATTTGAAAAAGTGATAATAAAGTAAAGGATGTTCAATTGAATCTAAAAGCTAAAAAAAAAGTTCTTTCTTTGTAAAGATTTGAAATTTTTTATAAGAGAGTATCAGTGATATGGGAAGAGAGATGTGACAAAAGACTGAGTTTATTGATAAAAAAAGAGTCAAATTGAATTTCATTCATGAAACTGTTATTTTAATCTGATCTCATTATCTATCTGCATTTTAAACTCAGTTAATGATGAAAGTTAAAAGGAAAAGAAATTGTTGGAAAATGATTGCATAGGAGAGGGGAACAAAGAGACGATATTTTAAATCAATCATCAAAGACTATTAGATAAAATTTTAATTTTCAGCAAGAAGTTTATCATTTAGATCACGTCAAGCATAAAATTTTTTCATTAAACTTTCTTGCTTCTCAAACATATAGGAAAGCTTCAACGAAAGAAAGTCAGAAATGGAAAATTTTATCGCATGAAGTAATAATCACATTAAATGGATCAATTTTTTTCTTTGCTTTTTTTTGCAATCTGACAACTAACATTTCCCGGTTTTTATATTCATTCTCGCAGAACACAATCAATAACTCACATAAAATAAAATTTAGAACTTAATTTTAATGAAAGATTTAGGAGTGACAAATGTATGTTTAGTTGACGATTAAAGATAACTATTATTTAACTTTCATCATTTTTGATGAGCAATCAATTAATTATTTTAATATCGTTCGTACATGGTAAAATTAGGACGGACTTTCAACAAATCTTTTAATTTTGTTTATTAAAATCAATCATGTCCTAAATCTTCGTACACTTATCTCGCTCATAGTAATAAAATCGGGATTGTTAAATTTTATAATTACTTTATAAGTCATTAAATCAAATGAACATTGTGCAACATAATTATGATATAATCATTATATTTTATTACTACAACTATCGCCAAATTTTTATTTCGACAATTTTCTACAGTTACAACGAATATATATACATACATTAAAATTTTGAACAATATTCCTTCATTATTGATACTATGCCCTGCACTCCCATTTTTCTTATTTAATATTGGAAAAAGGAAATTTTTTTAGTAAAGAAAAGTTTTTGATTGAGATAAAATTTTTGTGTAATTTAATTTAATTCCGTTACAAGTCAATAATTTCAATTATATCTTTATTTAATGAATGAAATTTTGTCAGGTGTGTATACTTTGATATTTTTCCGTTTTGTTCACGTAGTAAACAATTTTTCATTTTGTGTCATTCCTTTCCATATCAGCAGCAGTTATCGACGTCAGTAATTAATTAATTAATTGATATTGTGCAAAGTAAAGAAATGAACTTATTTGAAGAATGGAATTGAATGAAATGGGAAGGGGTGGAGGAGAAAAGATTTTTCTTCTTCATTTACCATTCAGACGTGTGGCATTTCAGATTATTCTGAAGCATAGATTGAATGATCCCAATGGATTTGTTATTTCTTAAGTTGTCTATTGAAATGCTGCAATGATTTCATGTGATCATTTGTGTATTAATAATAAATATCGCCGTTTTTCAAATGTCTTTCGAATAGTATCATTGATTTTTCACCTGTTTTTCAAATAGTATCATTTTATTTATCCTTTTTTAACGACAAAACTTAATGAAATGTATTACCCATTTTATACTTTATCACAGAAGACAGTTACCTTTTTTTTTTGAATGTTATTATTTATTCAATTACTTCTATGAAATGATTTTAAATTTGAAAAATTTATTGAATAAAATTAAAATTATAAATTGACTGCAATTTCCACAATTGGTCTGTTTGTAAAATTCAGCTTAAAATTTAATTTCTATTTTAGATCGCCTAATTAAATCCGATCAAAAATTTGTTAATTAAGCTATTTGTTTATACATGGAAATGCATTTTAGACTTACTTAAGACCTTATAATACAAATTTTCATTGGTAATCAATACTAACAGTATGGTCAAACTGCAATTATCATATTTTTATAAAATGTAGAAAAGAAGCTAATTAAACAATATTTCATTTGACTTCTTTTATTTTCGTGAATAAAATTAATAAGCTGACGCAAATTATCATAAATTAAAAAATTGCAAAAAAAAAGGTATTATTTCGTGCATTTGCTATTGAATTATGAACAAATCTACAAATTAATTATTGTAGCTGTTATCATTCATTATGCAAATATTTCATGTTATCATCTGACGTATGTAAAGTTCACGTTATCGAAGATCACGGAAATCTATTAATATCTTTCTTTCCATAAGCAATTTCCTTGCTGAGCGCATAACGCATAACAACATAAGTATGAATGAATTTTATTTTCGCAAATTGATGGCAGCCATCCGAAAACGATTTTTCATATTTTCAAAGTATAAATTAACCAAAATTTTTTTCATGTCTTCTTTTAAATTCTTGAATTTTTCCTCTTTTTTTATTTTTATTCAAAAAGTTTTAAGTTAAACACAAAAGTTCTTTGTTTAAGTTTAAAGTTCTGGTTATTTTTACATAAAATGAGTTCAGTGAACTTAGTTAAAAGTAATTGCATAGCAAAATCATACTGTTAAATAAAATTATGCAATAATGAAATTTTTGCATTAGTACAACCAGGAATCGGTTCCGTAAAAAGATTGGTAGTTCAATATATTACTTGTTTTTATAAATTCAAGAATTATTAAGTTATCAAGTTTTTTAAAGTTGATACTGCCGAAGTAGTGAAAAATAGGAAGAAATAGGAACTTACCATTAAAAATTATTGAATTCGAGTTTTTTAAAATTGATGTTTCTGTCTCAAATTGTCAGAAAGCACGATAATATGTGATATTTATTATTATTGTTATTCAAATTTATATTTTTTATATAATATACCTTTAAATTATACGTCTTCCATGCAATTACTTCAGGATTCTGCGTTTTTTTCTCGCAAATTAAACTCAATCATAAATTTCTTTTTCATTTTTTTTCTTGCCGGAATAGACATAGAAAATGTGAATTCATTTATCACATAAAAAACGATGGATGCATTTTGAAAGCTATCGTTAAGTTAAGCATTATGGACAAGATTTAAGTAACGGATTAAAATGAAAAGGATGAAATAAAGAAGGGCTTGAAATTTAGCATTTCCGAAATTTCAGTTTTTTTTTTGTCCATTCACTGTTCAAAATAAAAATGTTGATGATTTGAGACATAGAATGAGAAAAAAGTGGAAAACAACAAGATAAAAATAAAAATTTTGCTCTTAGTGACAATTTGAAGATATTTGTAGCACGACAATGATAATTATGACAAAGATTTGAAAAAAAAAATTATTGTTTTCATTTTTTCTTTTCCAAAAAAAGAAGAGGAGGGAGGAGAAAGAAGGAGAGAAAGAGAGAGGTAAATTAAATTTATAATTATCGACAGAAGAGAGCAATCTGCATAAATGATAAATTTCACAGATACTTTCTTTTTCTTTGTCATTTTAAACGAGCACAATGACAAGTGTAATAATGAATATGCAAAAATAAACAAGCAATAAAAGTATCCGCGCATAATTCACAATTGTTGTCCATAAAATGATTTGTTTACCTGAAATGATATTATCATTTTTAATTCCAAATATTTACAAATATATTTAAATAAAATTTGTAATTCAGCTGATGATTATGCAAATGGAAAGTAAAGTAAAGAAAGACTGTTATCAATTTTCTATTAAAATTTTGGCAAGAAATTTATCTAATAGTCAAAATATATAAAATTTTAAATTTTAGGAAAAATTTTTGCTATTATATTATGAAATTGTTGTTATTTAAATACTCTTATTGCTTTATTATCTGTGTTGTAAAAAAAAACAGACAAAATTATTGAAAAAAGACCTGCATTGGTAGAATTCTGTTCGCCGTTCCCGGTAGCATTATCAAGTAACTTAGCACGCCACCGTTTCGGGATGATACTTTTGACGTATAATACGTAAAGGTACCACCTTTTCACGGTATCTTCTCTTTTTAACAAATACCGCAACCATAGATGTAAAAATATTGCCACCATAGTGAGTACCAAATTAATTCCAATAAACCAAACTGGCAAAAGAATACGAAAAATAAGGTAGCGATTTAATTTTTCAATTTCAAATTTTAATTTTTGTTTTTTCAAACAAAATTTTTGCCTTTTAGAATCACTCAAAATAGGTTTTTAATGAAATAAAAAAAGATAGTCTAGGAATTGTTGAAACTTCAAGTTGTTGATAAAAAAAATATTCAAATCGGAAAGTATTAACTAACTAAATTGAAATTTAAATATTTATTCTTCTGATTTTATTTTCTTTTTTCAATGTCTATTCAATCTCTATTTTTTTTCTTTTTTTCTTAATGTATAATTTGAGAATTAAAAAAAAAAAACATTACCAATTTTGGGTAATTTTCCAATGGCTGGTGGAATCATTATTATGAGATCTTCGAGAAATACGCCGAGGAAGAATAAATTAGCAAGCAAAATGTAAATGGCGGAATCGGGCGCTGGTAGGAGAAATGAACAGATGACAAACATATATGATACCAATGTTGGTACCAATAATGTCAAGGTGAAGAAAGATGCATTCCGGTGTAAGGTCAACCATGCGTATAGGATAGACCTGAAATTGGAGTCATTTAAACGAAATAAAACTTTATGAAATAAAACTAAAAAACTGAAATAGAACTTTATGATTTACGACAAAATTGCACTTGAAATTTTTTTTTAACGGAAGAATTGAAAAATATCAAATTCTGATTTCAAAATTTGAACGCATTAAAAGAATTATTATAGAAATAAGCGCCTAATATTAGTAAAACTTAAATATTTAATATTAAAGATATTAAATTTAAAACTAAAATATAAATTTAAGACTTAAAAAATTGATATATGAATGTATCTATGCATCAATTGGTGCTAAATAATAACATAACATTCGTTTTAGATTAAAAATTAATCAGTAGTTAAATAAATCTAAATAAATTCCACGAATTAAGTTCTGATTTTTTTAATGTTTACGAACAGTTCTAGTTTCTTTGACAACGTTGAAAACTTAGATATGTTACTTAATAATAACAATAATGAGCCATTTTTGTTAATGAACAATTTTCTATTCAATGTGATCAAATTGTCAGTAAGCTATTAGAATTTAATTGAGATTTTAGCAAAATATATCAAATTTTATTCAACATTATGTTTTCCGTTAATTAATTTCCATACTGATTTCCGACTTTCTTGGTTTTAGGATATAAAATTTTGGAATATATTTTTTGGAACGAACCAGGAAGTATCCAATTCTTCAGGGTCAGTTGGCTTCTCCGCTTTATATTTACCGCCATTAAAATAACTAACATTCATTGTTACCGAATCGATCATCCAATCACTGATATGTTTTTTATTTGATTGACTTCCCCAACCTGAATAATAAAAATGTCAAAAAAGAAACTAAAAAAAATAAAACTATGAAAAGAAGTGATTACTGATGATTTTTTTATGAATAAATAAAATTAAAGTCTTTGTAAATTCTAAATATTCATTTTATCAATGAACTAATTAAATTAATGAAACAAACCAAGCAGTACTGTTGGTTGCATATTGTAATAAACAGAAAGTTGAACTTCACTCATCCGATTCGTTGTGTAAATTCCGAGGGCGCATATTTGTATATCGAACGGATATTCGGAATAATCAAACTTACAGCCAATTTTTATGGAAAATGTTGGATAAATTTCAATTCGACTCCACTAAAATTTCACTTTTTATATATATTTTAGTTTCTTTTTTTATCAACAAATTAAATGATTCATTTACACAACAATTAAAATACATTTACATCAAAAAACTTATTTACTTTTTATACTAATTTCTAACATTTATTTGCTAATACTGCTATTAAACGTCTTTTTACGCATTACAATATATATCCACAATAATTCACTTCATATAACGAATTTTAAAAATGCATAGTGTTCTCGTAACTTTGACATGCCATAAACCATGAAAACATGGAATGATGTATAATTAATTAAGCATAATTTCAATCTTCTGATCATTTTGAAAAGGAGTAAAATATAAGCTTTTAATTGTTTGAAAGAATTGAAAAACTGTAATCTTTTCAAGTATTGTTGACATACGGAAAAGCAGGCACTACTTTTCATGAAGAATTTTCTTTCTCGAAGATAAATAAGGCATGGAAATATAATGAAATCTCTCTGAAATTTAATAAAAATTTGAAAAAAACTTGCAGCTTTTCCATTGGAATGTATGATAACATGAGATCGTTTTGAAATTTCGAAAAATTGTCCCACACCAGACACACTAAATCATTTAGTTACTTTTGCTAGGATTTTAATTTAATAAAATCACCGCTTTTCACCATTTTTAAATTTTCGCAAATACTTACATACTTTCTTAACTTTTATTTTAAAATTCGAATATTTTTAGAAATGGAAGTTAGCAGTTTTATAACTTCTTTTTTAAACAATAGCAGAATCTCTGACCTATTTGTAATTCTCAATTCTGGGGTCCAAATCTCCCACTGCTTGACCATCGTTATGCGGACACCGTTGTGTTCATTTGGCTCCCAAACAGCGTATTCATCTTTCCATGTCTTCAGTTTCAAAATAATAGAAAAGATATATAATATGCTATAATTTGTATATTCAATGTTAAAACATAGCAATATTGATTGAGTGGTTGATTTTAATGTCAGAAAGAATGAACCGGCAATTTGGACAATAATCTATGCAACAAACCATATAAATATGTCCATGAAGTGTAATCGTCTGTTCTAACTGATTAACGGATACGTGCATAAAGTATATGTGAACGGCGACGTCTAACGGTTCTGATATATTCAGCACAGGTCGTGCACGTCTGTTGTATTTACTTAGGATGGTACGTTGTAATTCACTTTGTTCCTCAACATATGTCCGGTTAGCTATTTCTAAAATGATTAGTTATCAATTCAATGAGTTTCTTTATGATATCAGTTATCAATTATGGAATAATACTTTCTCATTCTCTTTGATAATTTGCCATTTTCAGTGTAAGCTGCTTAAATAAATTAATGTTAAGACTAAAAAAAATTTTCGAAAATGATAAAAACTTTTGTAGTGCTTATAAAATTTGAAAGAAATTCTCCATTTTCTAATTTTCTAACTTTGGTTAATTTTACAAATGATCTTTTGAATTTCAATTTTAACTGTCAATTTTCACCTGATAAACCTTACAATTCTTAATTTTCAATTAATGATTATCTACATTTATATTATAATCCATCTTCAGGAATTATTTTAACGCAAACTTTGATATACAATTCCTAAAAAAATTTATTTTTTCAAAATCTGTTAATTTTTGAAATATTGCTGAGTTTTAGCAATAAAATCTCAACATCGATTCGAAAAAAAAATCTCTCACCACCTAACAGATATGAGTTAAAGTTCAAATGATTTTTCTATCAACTCGAGTCTATCATTCTTATCATCCTAATCACCGAGTTATTGAATACAGTTCCGAAAAGAACGAAACATACCTTGAGCATTTTCCTCTTCCAATTCTTGCGTCGTAAGTTGTGATTGAATAAATGGTACAAATATAAGTAATACAATATAAACAATCATTTAAATGAATAGAATATAATTTAATATTCGAATCAAATAATAAGCAAAATAGAGAAAACGAAGTTTGATGCTGTTTTCGGTATGATACTGTATTGTACCGTATCAACAATAATTTAAATTATGAATGTTTTGTATGATAAATGTTGTAAAGAGCTGGAAGAAGGATGGATGGGTGGATCACATCTCTTCTACAGTTAGTATTGATTGAAAGGAAAAAGTGTGGTAATTTGATATGATGACGATGGCAATGATAATGACAGTGCAATGATAAGTCTCGACAGATTACTTTCCCAAATAAACAAAAACCATAATATATATTATTGTATTTCACATGAAAGATTGCAAAATAATTAAAGGGACTGATCAATTTATTTTATTGCAAAAATTATTTCAAATTGATAATTTGACAAAAAAGTAACAAACAGAAAAAAAAGTTTTATGAATTTCAAATTTTTTTCAATATGTTATTTCAACACTTTCAAATTATTCCAAATTTATTGTTTAGAGAAAAGTAATGAATTGAAAAAACTTTAAAATTTTGAAAATTTGAATCAAATTTTGATATATTTATAATTTTTTTTTTGTTCAACATAATATTGTAATACTTGAGATTTTTTTGCAATCACTATATATATGTACTGAACGAAAATAAAATACTGTAATTAAATTATCCCACACCAAAATTATCTCTCTTCATTCTTTCTTTAACAGCGTAGTGATAAACAATGATGTCTTCTTGGCTTACGTCACGATTATTGATTTGTTCGCTTGAAATAAAAAAATGAAACATTAAAATAATAATTCTTTATGAGATTTATAAGAATTTTGTTTGTCGAATTTTGTCATTTTAGCAAATCTCTTCAAATGTTATGAAAGCGTATCTCTGAGGATTATCATCATTGATTACTTTCACGTTATAAGTACTAAGCTTCCTATTTTAGAAAGCTTTCTTCTTCGTTGCAAGGTTTGCAAAATTACCAATTTGCTAAATGTTGTTATCAATGCTTTACGAACTACTTTAAACTAAAATGAAATTATTCGACATAACGAAATGATAATTCATTAATAAAAAATCGAAATAAAACGAAAAGAGGAAATAAATGAGTATTAATTACAATAATACAATTATGGTCACAACTATTTTAAAATTTATCTTAATCCGAAATGGTAAATTTCAAATTTCAAAAACTGTTATAGTTTTAAATTTTCCAATCTGAACCGAACATTAATTATTATCATGGTAAATTAATAAATTGCATCACAGTATTAAAAAACATGTAAACTGACAAACGCATGTGATAAATTAATTGATTTTTAACAACGATAGCCTGCAAAAGGCGTACATAAATTAATAAATTTATTATTGGAATAGAAAAGCCTTGCGAAATTCATCAAATTCTGCAAAAATAAAAAGCAATTGAATGGTTCAAAAGTTGAGGAATAGAAAAAGTGATGCCGCAAATTCTTTAAAAGTGACACCGTGACTCCAACTTCTTTTTTCAGCTTTCTCTTTTTTGTTCAATTTTTTAAATCAAATTTCATGTCTATTAACCTCTCACTTTTACATTTTGTGACTAATTATCCATAATTTAATGCTGTAATTATTTAAAATAAACCGAAACAAATTTTTTAAGACATTCTTAGATCATTTAATTATAAACAAAATTTTTCATTTCTGTATGTAAAATTTCAAATACTTTTTTTAATTTTTTTGGTAATTTTTGCTTTTAATTTTTTCGGTAGCAGCATTTTTTTAAAAAAGAGATCCTTTACTCATTCAGTACTAAACAGTTATTTATTAATAAATTCTTATTCTTATTTCTTCTGTAAATTTTATAAAAACCAATTGATTGTCATAGTATTTGTACCAAAAAAAAATGCCAAATATTCAAATAATTTAAGATTTCAATACCATTCAGCAATCTATAAAAATCTTACCATTTTGTACAAAAAAGTAAAATGAAATATTATTTTAATTACAATTCTAATAACATACTAGTTACATTTAATATTTACAAACACATATACATATATACGTGATGTAAGCCAAATTTTTTCATGTTAAATTTTATAGTAATTTTTCAATTAATGTATTCTACGCGTGTAAGAGACCAATATTAATATTCCCACATTAATTTAATTCTCTTTAGGAGAATCATGATCGAAAAATTAAGAAAAAGACTTCATATGTTGTTTTAATAAATTAGTTAATATTATCTCACCAGATTATCTGAGCTGAGAATTTAATTATTTTTAATTCAAAATTGCATTAATGAAATATATTAAATGATCAGACTTTTTAGCAAAAAAGTTTTTACTCTTATTTACTTTAGTGAACGAGACATCCAAGGCATGTTTTCTTACGAACACATCAATAATAGCAATAAAAAAAGCAACAAACATTACGAATTTCATTTTTTTTTCTTTCTTCAAATTATTGCATAATCTTTGGTTGAAAAGCTTAGAACAAAACATGCAACCAACTCGTTGTATTTCTCCCCAAGAAATGTCTGAAAAAAAGAAAACAAAAATAAGACATAATCTAATTTATGCAATTTCAATTTGAATGTGTGAAAAACGATAAATTTCAAAATTCTGAAAACAAGACTCCAAATGATTAAAATTAATTGTCCAACATTAAAATGCAATTTGATAATGTTTTGTCACAAATTGGAAATGAAACGAAGTTTTAAATTTAAAAAACGAAAGAAATCATTGTTGATAATATTGCTGAAATTACTTTAATTACTTTACGAATTACTTTAAGCAATAATTTCAAATTAAAATTAAATTCAACACAATAAAAATATAAAACATACAATTTCTTTTTTAGATAATCGAATTTTTCTGATAATACAATGTGGCATAAATTGAACAGAACATGGCAAATTTGATTCCTGAACATTATTCGATACGCAATTCAAATTTATTTCACTGCTATCACGGATCAGACCACCATAATGAAGTTCATAAACTGCATCAACATTACCGTGATATTGATTTTCCGCAATCTCTATACCACACAATTCATATTTGATGCATTTCTAAATATTATATAATTAAAAATTTCATAAAAGAAAAAAAAACTTCAATGATATCATAGAAATGAGTCAATTAAATCATAAGTAATGTATAACTAACTGTTACGTATGACATCTTACCGAAGGTTTTATCGGAAGAGCGCGGGACAGAAGAGTAAAAAATTTGAATATTGAAATTTTTTCAATTACATTCTAAATATGCCTATTTTGGTCCATGATGTTGCCGTAGAAGTGAGAAATGAAAACTGATATACTAATTTTGCAAGATTTCTCGAAAACAAACTATTGCTGTTAAATTTTATACCGTAATTAGTGATTGAATTTCAAATGCCATAATTAAATGACATTATAAGTATCACTGGTCATTACAAACTAAATATTAAATATGACAATTAACAAAAAAAATTTATTCTTCTCAAAATAAAAATTTTCACATTTATGTGTGTGTGTGTGTGTGTTTTTTTTTGCTCTTCGTAATTTTATTAAAAAATATATTGAATATTTTTTAATTAACTATAAAATTTTGAAAGTAATAATTACCGATTTGGTTGGAATAATTTTGGTGCATGGAATATCTAATGTATACAATGAATGTAATGCTATATCACTATCATTATTAAATTCCAAAATAGTATGCGATAATGGTGTCCGATGCTCCTTGAAGTAAAGAGCATTCTTGAAAATCATTTCTGGCGAAAATTTCAATTCCGATAAAGAATTTAGATGAAATTTTAGCGAATTTTGATAGTGCAATAATTTGGTGTCGACGGGAAGATTCGGAATTTTCCAATACACCTGTGACCAAATTGTCAACTCTAAACGACCACGGCTCAATGCTTCGAGAGCTCGCATATTTTCAAGCCGGAAAATTTTCAAAATTTCACATATTTAACTGTAATGTTTGTTGAATGAAAATAAATGCAAAATGATTTTTCGATATTTGAATTTGTGAGAGAAAAATTGCACTGTAAAGGCTTTTTTTTACACGCCGACATTATTGTTTAAGAGTAGTGAAAAAATTTGTTAGAATTCTTCAAAAGTTATTTTTTGATTTTTGATCTTTATTAAACATTATTTTTTATTAATTTTGAAAGTAAATATATCTGGAATGTTATATTGAAAGGTTTGTATGCAAATGATCTCAGCAAACTATTTATTGTATCAGTGGTAATCGGAGTTTTTAGTAATTCATTAAATTCCTACAAAATAAAATTTCAAATTATAAAATGAAACAAAAGAGTTTACCTTTCAAATAAAAAAGTAACTGAAAGAAAAAAATCGAATTTAAGCATTATTAGTAAGTAAATGTGTTCCTGATAAACGGTTTCACAGGACTTTCCAGACTCTCCATTCAAATCGTCTCATCTCAAAGGTCTAAACGATTTTCTGATTATGCATAAGTAATTAAAAAATATAATTTTAATTATTTGAAGAAAAAGCAATTGAGAAAAAAAATCCGAGAATTTACTTTTTGATAGTTATTATTTTATTTCTTGTAATGCATAACTATTCAATGAAATATTGTTTTCGTGTACAATATACTTCAGAAACAGGAAAACTGACAACAAACGTTAATACAATCAGACAAAATTTATTACAACAAAAATAGTTTTTTGAAAGAAAATTAATTTTTTTTAAATATTTAAAATTTAGAAATAAAATTAAATCGAAATCATGGAGAATTTAAAAAAAAAAAGCGAAAAATAATGTAAAAGTAATCTACCATGTCATACTTGAATTTAAAAAAAATGTTAAACGACAATGCAAAAGCAAGCGACGTACCACGTCAGCATCGTTGCCGGAACCATCAAACGTGAAGACAATACTTTGAACGACCAGAAATGAAAAAAAGTTCCGAGACATTTTTTTTCTTTGCTACACTTAAACAAATAGCGAGTTAGAAGTGAGAAAGAAATAGATTTTGTTCATTTGAAACATTTTTTTTCCCTTTCATCGATAATTTAAAGAATGGATGGATTGATGGATAAAGTAAGGGACGACAATCGGCGGAAGTTTAGTTTACACTAACCGAGTATTTCAGGACAACTTTTGTTGTTAAATTGAGAGTTTCTTTTTTTTTTTTTTATAAATATTGCTTAATGATTTTTACTTCACCATCTGTTCCTATTATAAATCAACTTCAGAGAGGAGGAAATTTTATTTTAAACTTCTTTTATATCAATTATTCATTAAAATTAAATTTTTTGTTAATATTAGACTGAATTTAGCCCAAAAATTTTTATCATTGAATTTAATTATGAGAATTTATTCTTGATGAAAAACGAAAAATTTGGATGAGAGAAACAAACAATAGATGGATAAATTAGAAATTGAATATCAATTTCTAATCATTTATCAGTTATTCTCGATTTCATTTCTTTTTAACTTTTGATATATGTGGTCAGAATTATAAATTCTATCCCAATAATTTCTTAAAAATTTAATTCTTTTTTTTCATTGATTATAAAAAGTATTTAAAAATTTCTCATTTTTCAATGTGGCAGTATTCTTGGAAGATGTATTGGTTGTGCGCGGGTAAGGTTCTTTCAGTTTTCTCGGTGTTTACTTTGAAATAATATTTTTGTCATAAAGTTAATTTGCTCACTCATTTTGAAATTTCAAAGGTTGTCAGAAAGATTATATTGTATGACAAATTACGCAATTTGTTTATTTTCTTGCGTGAAATTTTTAAAAAAAAGCACAAAAGTTATTTAATATTAAATTTATAAATAATCTGATTTTTTCCAAATCTTTCTCTAATTAATTATCTCATTTAATAGCAAATATTTGTTGATGGAAAACAATCAATTTGTTAATTTTTATTGACGAAAATGATGATATCTTAAATTACTGAGCTCGAAAACAATTGAAATTACATTCTTCGAGTAAGATAAAAAATAAAAAACTAAATTAAAATGTAAACTGTTTGTTGAAGTGATTGCGAAATCAGTATGAAAGAAGAGTCAGACAATGCATCATCAATCTTACGGCCAGGTCAAACTTTTGCCCATCGAGGCAGAAAATATAAAATATTAACGCAAATTTGGCTTGGGCCATTTAGTGAAGTGGTGATTGTTGAAGATGTTGACGGTAATGGACGATTTGCAATGAAAATTGAAAAAACGAAAGATCCACAAAGGTATTTATAGCAATTTATTTTGATAAAAAAAATGATTTAAAAAATAAACAAAAACAAAAATTGATAGAACAAAATTGCAAATGCAAAGTAAAATGATGAAAGGGGAAGAAAAGAAAAAATTTGCATTTGATAATTTTAATCAAAATGCAGCAAGCAGAAAAATTAAGATAAATACAATTATTTAAGAAGAAATTAATCATTTACTGTGGAAATCTAACCGTTTCATGCAGTAAATAGGAAAGCTAAATCATTGTTACAATACTATACAAAATTCAAAGTTCAAGCTGGATAATGCAAATAATATTACTAATTGATACTGAATTTATTAATAAATAAGTATAAGAGTTAAATTTTTGCAATATCGAGTAAATAATTAGTTATTGGTAATGTAGCATAAATTAATATTGAAGCAAATTTTTGATTCTTTTCAGATCAGTGCTAAAATTGGATGTTTTTGTATTACGTGATTTTCAAAGGACGAAAACGGTTGGTATTCCACAATTAATTACTCAGGGGCGTACAAATGATATTAAATATGTGATCATGCAACTTCTCGGTCCGGATTTGGATAAATTACGTCGCTCTTTACCGGGCAAAAAGTAATAGTTTCTTTTCAAGAAAAATATAGTTTTGTTTGAAAAATCGAAAACTGCAATTAAAATATAAAATTTAAATGAAATTTAGATTTACTTTAACAACAGCACTTCGCCTTAGCGTGCAAACATTGGATCGAATTGAAACATTACACAATATGGGTTGGCTTTCACGTGATATTAAAGCAAACAACTTTGCGATTGGTTTGAAAGATGACAATCAAACAGTTTACATTCTCGATTTTGGATTCGCTCGACGGTTCAGGTAGGTGTTATAGGAAAAGTGAATGGGGGTCAAGTATGACGTAGATTTGTTCTTAACATGTAAAGTATAGCAAATATTTCATACTTCTTAAACTATTTCCTTAGCAGAATGTTGTCATTTAAGCAAGTGCGATTCATTTCAATTAAGTTAAATTAATTCAGCATCATTCAATTAATTTAACATTAATTGAATAAAAAAGAGTGTTAGAAAATCTTGTAAGATTTGATAATTATAGTAGTAATTAGGTAAATTAATAGTTTATGAAGTATAATTAAAGAGACAAAAATGGTAAATTTTATCAACCACGAAGTTCCGCCGCTCTCGTAGGATCCATTTATTATTCATCGTTAGCAGCTCATGCATTTAAGGATCAGTGTAGAAGGGATGATATTGAATCGTGGTTTTATATGGTTTGTGAGTTCATCAAAGGTAAAGCAATATTTCATTATCACTCATTCTTGTCTTTCATTTAAGTGAACGTAGTAATCATTCTTTTTTTCTAACAAAATATACTAAAAGTGTACGCTTACTGTTCCATAGTTGGACTATTTTCCTATTAAGTTCACGTAAGTGTCCAAATGAACTTATCTAATTAACGTATTCTTGTAACGCTTTATCACTCATCTTCTTGATGTATCCATTTCACGCATTGATTATTTATCCTTTTTGTAATTTAATTGCATCGGAATTAAATATTTTACTTATCAGTTTTATCACTTTGCAGTAACAATTGAAACATATCTTTCATTTCATATCAATGCATTAAAAGTGTAGTGATGAAACTTGCAAGATTACTATCATGTAATACTGATAATTTTAATTTCTTAAAAAATTATTTAGGTCCACTTCCATGGGCAAATGCAGATGTCCGAGAAGATTATTTGTTAATTGGTGAGTGGAAGCGTTATGCAAGATTAAATGGACGGTATGAGTTACTTAAAGGAATGCCGGAAGAATTTGACAAAATACTGGAAATGATCGATAATACAAAGTAAATTTAAAATTCGCTTTATCTGATTAATCAGAAAGAAAGAAGATAATTATTAGAAATTGTTTATCGATAATTAAATTATCTATTAATTATTACTATTTCGTATTATTCGGACAATGGATGTCATAGCACAATGAAAAACATTGATGATAAAGGGCTATAAATTGATGAAACTGGAAATTGTATTAATTAATCAATAAAAATTAAGTATAGACAATTAAAAAGCAAAAAATGATATCTCCTTTTTCGATCTGCGAAGTATTGCAATTTCAATTTTCTCATTTGTGATTACTAATACTGAATTTGCAGATATTTTGAACGACCAGATTATCGAACATTTCGCAGATTGATTAATAATATTTTTATCAGATTAGAAGTAAACATTTAATCAACAAAACAACTTACTTTATCACTTATTCATCAAACTTGAATTTATTACTTGAAAATTCATTTATTAAGATAAAAATTTAAGTATTTTTTTGTCATTTCTCATATATATTGAATTGTTTTTCTATTTCATCTGATATTGCATTCTTCGGATTGCTTTTATGGTGGTAATGTAAGCTCCGATCGAATTTATTCTTTCAAATAAAATAATAATATGAAAGTATATAAGAAATTTGATGTTAATTTTCTTAATTTTATCTTATTTATTTTTTCAAATTATTTCAAGTCTTATATTTTTCAGCTTAATCAAAATGCACCATTTGAATGGCAAACAAATCCAACTATTATTCAAAAAGCATTAGTGATCGGTGATCAAGGCCAATCATGCTTTATTAGCTATCGGTTACGAGAACTAACCAAACAACCAGATCTGATAATTTTTCGAACATAAATTATATCGTATCATATACAATATCAATAATCTATACTTATCCTATTAAATTATTCTCATCATTATTTAAACTTATAAATCTATTACTTTCATTTCCCCTTTACAATGTGTTAATTCAGTCGTAACATTTTTTAATTTTATTTGCTACTGGAAAGTTTTTTTTTTTTCAGATATGTAAAATTGTAATAAACATAAAAGACGCGAAAAATTTTCAATTTTTTATATTATTCATATTTATCTGAACTCTTTATGTTTCACCTCATTTCTTTCTCTCTTTTCGAGAATTACAATAAAATCGCTATCAACCATTTTTTACAATTATCAATGCTAAATGTTTAATTTAAATATTTCTATTTTTCATTTTCTAATTTCATTGATTATTTTTCCTTTTTTGCTTTCTTTTCATTTCTTTGAAATTTCTTATGAGGGTATTATAAAATTAAATTTGTAATTGTAATAGCCATACGAAGCAATATTAATTAATTATTGCCAGCAATTTTTTTACACTTCTCATTGGCTTTTTTGATATTATTGGAGCAAATTATTATATTCTTTAGAAGCAAACAATAAATGAAGATAACAAATTTTTTTAAAATGTAACTTCAGCATTTCATAAAATAGCTAATGAAATGTTTAAATTACATTTTGCAATATAAAAGAAGTTTCAAATTCTAATATAATAATCCTGCTAGATTATCATATCTGATAAATCAGTGTGACTTCAAATTGATCAATTTTTTCATAAATTAATTACGAATTATGATTTCATTTATACGAAGCATCAAAATATAATTTGCTGATTCTACCACACTATTACTAGTGCAATATGGTTTTGTGATGTACTATTAGCATATTTGACTTAAATCAAATTAAAGTAAGCACAATTTACATTTTTATTTGTACCCTTTCCTTCCATAAAGATACCAATCAAACAATTATGAAAAAATTTTTAAATCGAAATCGCAGATGGCTTATATTTTTAAATGAATTACACTATTTTACAACAGCATAAAAATATGAGAGAAGATAGAAGACAAATATTAAGAGCCAATCAATGTTGGAAACAATAAGTGATGGTTATCATATTATCAGTCACTGATAGAGCAATTGACTAGCTGGTCTGATTTGGCGTTCCTCAGTATGCTGTTCAGTTCTTCCAATAATGGCAACTTTATACAAATTGCTTCCTTCAAGTACGGTTCGAGAGTTAAGGGTATATCTAAAAGTATACTAAGAATATCGCATTTGACCGCTACATTTTTCGCCAACCAATTAATATTATTTGAGAAATTTTATAAATTAATCAATTTATTCTCATTATCTTTTTCATCCATATAATCCTATTTATGTTTTGGGAGAGTTGAAAAAAAAAAAAAAAGATTCGTTGGTAGTCTCGAATTCAAGCCAATTCTCTAAGTAGATTTGAGCAAATGATTTAAAGGTATGAATACCTGCAATGAGAGATGGGTGAATTGACAAGATTTGTAAGATACTGGACGGTGGTTGTTCTCGAGTGACCAATATTTATCATTCATCTCTTATTTCTTTTACTACCAGAATGGGTTCTTATTGAATATATCGGAAGTTGTTGCACTGAATCAGAAATTTTTCTATTCATTTCAATCAATCGCTCAACCTTTTCATGCATATATTTTGGAAAAATAGAACAAAAAATTCGCGGTCCAGCGCGCTAGCCTCGAGTTCAAGCAACCATTGAGTATATTTTACATGTATTCACCATACCCGTATATGAGAGACAAACCGGACTAGAGCCAATATACTCAACAGTTCTTTTATCGAGTCACACCAAATCAGACCAGCACATTCTTGTCTTCCACAATCTCAGTAAATACACCATGCATATCTTATTTCTTCCAATACTAAATGGATTGTTGTTATTCTTTCTGATCTTCCAATTCATCTTTCTTTTTATCACTCCCAAAGTGCTCATATCTTTTGACCTATGAACTTCGATTGATAACCGAAAGTTTGTAGTTCATTGTACTGAAATGAGATTGAGTTAAAAAAAAAATTCAAAGAAACATAATGACCAAATTAATGATTCACCATAAGATGCAAGATTTTTCCTCTAATTTCTTAGTCTGAATCTCTAATTTTATTGATGTTATAAAACTACCACCAATCTCATGCAGTGATATTTGTTTCTCGCTTTATTTCATCTAAGAATTACTGCTCTTTGGAAAAAATTTTAGCAACTTTCATTAGCTGACGAATAAAAATGATACTCCTTTCGTTTTATAAATTGTTTTTTTCATCGAAATTCTAACCTTTTTCGTTTCAAGTAGCTGCTTATTTTCATGTAATACAATATCATAACATGGGAAACTTTATTTTTTTTTCCATTTATAATATATACATGCAAATATATTTTGTCACGTTCAAATTATAAAAATCCCCGATAAGCGATAATTTAATTTCGACAATTTAAGAAATATTCCAAAGGTTTCGATTTTAAGGTTTCAATTTTTTCCACTGGTATAATTGCGCCTTCCCAGGCCGATCACTTTTTTCCCTCTTTTCACAAGAAACGAAGTTTATATCAAAAAAGTATCTTCTCGTTCAATTCCGAAACGAACTGACTTGCAACAATATAATTAGCATTTATCATGCGGATGTTAATACCACGTCGTCTACACGCGCCGCTAAACCATTTATCATTTCTTTGGTTATTTTACGAGCTAACCTGAAAAAAGCTAATAAATTTATCTTCTAAAATACAAAAATTAAATTTAAAAAATTAAAAATTTTGGACTTGAAATAATAATGTCATACTTCTTACTATGCAGTAACTATGTTGTACTGAATTAATAGGGAAATATATAAACTTCGTTTAGTAATATTGCCTGGATCTCATATACAGTTGGAGGATTTAGAAATGCTGAATTAAATCGTTTGAAAAGTAGAGTAAAGAGGTGCTGATACTAACAAAAGAGGAGCAACAGCCGTTTTTTTTTTTTGCTTTCCTCTCAATTTTCTAATCTGTCTCTAATATATTTTTTATTTGATTCTTGTCGTTCTATTTCCGTCGATAAGCATCCGAGTAAAGTGTTCTAAACCTCCATAATGTAATATTATTTGCAGCATAACGCAAAAAATAATTTAAAAAAAATAATGCACCGATGAACCATTTCTTTTTGAATGGTTTTTTGAGGTGTGTATTTCGAAAATCTCTGACTTGAAGGTGAAAATGACGTTGTAGCTCGACGTAACTGCATCAATCGACGTTTTTCCTAAATAGATAAGGCACTGAAAATTAACTAATGAATTATCATATGATTTATAATCATGCCATTCAGTTATGCTGTGGCAGAAACTTTCCGTTGGTATAATTATATTATGATATTTTTTAGGTGACAAATATAAATGGAATGCTATAATACTGAAACAGTTTAGAAAAAAATTAAGATATAACTTTTCAGACAACTTTTATATCGCGTGAGTCTCACTTTGATGAATGACTTACGCGAAGGTCATGAGGTAACAAATATCCTGGGCTACGTAACGATTTTTCAACTTCATGGAAGGTTGCTGCAGATTTTGGTCTACCTGAAGTGCGTCGTAATGAATTACTTCCAGCAATTTTCCGTTTCACTACTCTTTTCTGTTTGATTCTTGATGCGATCATCTATAAAAAAAGGATTAAAAACGCATGGATAGTTGTAAAGTTAAAAATTCTAACCATTGGAATTAAGGTAAATCACATGAAACATAACAAATTGAAATGTGCTGATTTAAAGTCAAAATATTCTGTTATTTCTTGCCCTTCCCATTTTTTCCTCTCGATTCTCGTAGAAGTCACTAAGCTACCGAAATTTGAAGGAAGCAATATGATTAAGGATATATTAAGTAGATTATGAATAACTTCAAATTACTGTTGTTTTAAATGGGCGATGAATGATGGATGGAACTAATAATAATATGTACTCTCTAGTGATCAGTGAAAAATAAACAAATTGAAGTATTAAGAACTGTCAAATCTACAAAAGCAAAGAAGACCTCATTTAGACGTCGTACAACAACATCATGAAATATATTGATAGCTTTTTGAAGTTCTTCAAATTTTGATGTGAAATTCTTTTCATGTATAGAGCAAAATTCTTCGAAACGGTATAATAAGTCGCACAGGCAGCTAGCGAAAAATGCACAATTAGCAATTTGAAATGGGCTAAAACATTTCAAAATTCCATTTTCAGGAAAAATTTCGATTAATTGATTCATCCTGATCAACACAACATCATTAATAACAAGTAGATTTTTAAAATTGCTTCTAACAGTGAAACTGATTAGAATTTTCCGTCTTCATCTTCATCATCATCATCAATCGTATTTTTCTCTTATGCAAAGCATAATTTTTTAAACGATATATTTGTCTTGCGGTCCACTGAAACTGCCTTGTTCTACGTAGTACGTCAATTATTACCGATAATCCTAATGCAAAAATGTAACTGTTGATTACTAATTTTACTCTTTATCAAAAGTCTAGAAATAACAACACTGTAATACGATGAAAATAAAAAGTAATTAATGAAATATTAAGTGGAGAAAAAGTTTTTATAAATGACCAACGTTGAAATTCTGGCAGCAAAACAACGCAGCAGTGTGTAAAGACGTCTAATAAATTGTTCGAAACGTAGTAACTGAAAGTGATCCGAATTCAGGAATTGTTCCAGTTGCAATCGAACAGAAAATAATGAGGCAGCATCACGATTTATATTAGCACTAATATCACAGAATGCAAGATTTGCTAAAACATAACGACGGTAATCCTTTATGGAAGCGTCATTCACTTCATATTTCCCAATTAAATGCATTTCCTCCTTATTTGATTTTTGTTTAATTTGTTCATCAAAAAAAAAAAACATTTGGTGATTAACAAATGGATGGTATTTAGAAAGGATAATTTCGGAACAGTCGCATGCATATCTACGGCTGAACAAAGTACTTACTGAAGCACAGCACTTTTTTGTTTCTACATTTTTTAATCTTGTAATTTTTTGTATGAGCAGAAATAAATAACCGTGAAAAAATTTCAGTGCTAATCATTAAAGCATAGCTTTTGAAGCTTTAAATATAACAGCTAATCATTATTATTGTATAACTGGTAACATCGATGTTTACTTACAGCTTTTAATGAACGATTCCACGATAAGTTTCAGGTGGCATATTAATAAATCAATATTCCCGTGAATAACTGAGCGTCGACAACTTGTTGCTGATTCAAATTCCAAATTTTGTATGACAAACTGTTGCCCATAAGTAGTAGTATCAGCTGATCCTGCATTATTTAACACTTCCCTTACCGTGCTATCAACAAGGTATTTCTCGAAGGAACGTTTAGTCAGTAGTTTCTTGAGAATTTGTTGCGCAATAATTTCACATTTCAATTGAGATGATGGATGTTTCATCTGAGATGGCGAACGTTTACTCGGATCATCTCTCATATCTGCAATTGGAATATTCTCATCATGCTTAATTATATAATTAATTTTACCATTAATTATAAATTTCCTAATAACTGATATTCTAATTCTACCGCGAATCTTCTCATATACATATCTGATAATGGAAATGATAAATTTTGTTGTGCGCAATCAAAAATATTCACAATGAACAAACTTACAATATTGTATTTTATATCCTATAATGACCAAAGTTACAAGTATTCCTAACGTGCAAATAATTACTTCCGGTGAACTAAAGGGAAAAAGAAATCAACTTTATGTATTATACGCATAATTATTTAATTCAAATTCGTAAACAAAGAAATTTCATGTTTCTTTTATATTGTATTACTATTTTATATAAAGTAAGGAAAAAACACAGTTTCATACGGTCATTGATGTGAAAGCTTTAATCAAAATTTAGTCAAAGAACAAAGAGATGAGTAAATGAAGGAAGAAACAGACGAATAATAAACAAATAAATAAACAATAAATCGCTTTTTCGTTTCCGATATTTCCATCAAGAAATTGATATCCACGCAATATTTAGCGTAATTTCCATAGCTAACACTGCCTGAAATATGCCAACAGTTCCATTGCTTGATGAATTACAAATGATCAATGAAGTCATTGATGAAATTTCGATTTGACTCGTCGTTTATTGATTATTCAAAATAAAATCACAGATTTAAATAATCTCTCATTTCGATATTTCAATTATTCGCTGAAATTGAAAAAAGTCAACAATTAAATCTAATCAATTTTCATTTCCTAACTAGACATACCCAAACAGATATACGCGATAAATTCTACAATATTGCATACAATCAATTTTTAATATCAATTTAATTTGCATATCCAACAATTAAAATCTAATATTTCATATTAGTTCATCAAATCGAATATCATTAAAGGAATTTTAAATTTACAATTTCTTAAGAAAATTTTTTTTTCATAATTTTTAAAGGAAATTTTATTTTTTAAAGTTTAATGTGTTAACAAAGACGATAGAAAAATCGCTATAATATGTAAAAAGTGGAATTTAAAACAGACGAGAAATATCAGGAGAATGAAAGATGAAAGGTCACAAGTGACCCTAATGACATCACGAACGATGGCCATCATCTGTTCCGAGTGGATATTCATTTTTCTTCTCGCCACTCACTTCACATGACTTCCCCTTTCTCTCTTCTCCCTCCTTCTCCCCTCTCTCTCATCACACTCTGTCTTCTTTCGTGATATCAATTTATCATTTCTTTTTCTCTGTTTCCTCGAGTCTCTCATTTATTTCATTGCTGCTGTTTTTCAAGCGCTGTGTGTGTGTGTGTGTGTCTCTTAATCTTTAATGATAATTTTTGATGAAATACTCAAAGAATGTGTACCGATTTTGTTAATGTAATACTGTTATTAATGAAAATTTGGCTGCTGTTGATGCTTCAATTTCTGCTAAACAAATAATCCGGAAAATTTTTTAGTTTCGAAATTTTGAACTTTAAAAATTTTTTTCAATTCCAAAACATTGACTTTTGTATTTTTCGACTGATCTATATTTGTTCCATTTTACTGAAGGACTGCAGGATTTCGATTTTTGAATTAATTTCTCGTCCGAGAGAGAAGAGAGATGAACAAAAAGAGATAGAGAGAGAAACCTTATATTAAGTTAGGCAATTTTTTCTCAGATTCGTTAAATCATGTCATTTCAAAAGCAATGAGTAATAACTTTTTTTAATTAAAGCGTAACTTTCAAGAACATTTCGGGATTATTTCATTACTTTTAAGTTTAGATGTCAAATGGTACGAAAGCAAAAATAGCCCGGATGGCTTTTGTATTTGTCTATGGAACGCTGAAACGTGGCGAGCCGAATGCATCAATTATGGCAGATCTGATAACCGGAATGCAAAGATTCATAGGAACGGGTAAAACTGTCAATGCATATCCTCTGATTATTGCTTCTGAATATAATATACCGTTTTGTTTGAACAAACCTGGAATTGGTAATGTAAGTTTCACTAACTGGTTGTTATTACCTGAATAGGGGAAGGTGAATTGAAGTGGATCAGTTTTAGGGAGAGAAAAATTTGGTGAAGATGGAAATAAATTAAATTTGTAGAATGGAACAGTACAGACGGAGTTGTAGTAATAGAGACCAACCACAGTATAGAATTGTATAGTACTGGTCAATACTCCCTAAATTTGTTTCAGATCCCACGCCCTGGCTCTATTTTCTAGGTTTATCTTCAATACTTTCTAGATTTTCCAAGCTTATTTCTAGGGGTTGTCCGATAAGTTGCAAAAGAAGACGTATTGCAGCGTATAAATGGTGAATTGTATGAAGTTGATGAGCAAAAATTGGAGGTACTTGATGAATTCGAAGGACATCCAACTTTCTACCGCAGACAGCTAGAAGAAGTTCTCTTTCTCCATTTAACTTCACGTATCTTTTGGATTTCTTCTCATATATAACAATTCCCGCAAAAGTATGATAAATAATCAGGTTGAAATGGATCATAGTGGTACCGTTGTAACAGCATGGATATATATGTTATCCAAATGGACGCCAAATTTACTTCAAAGCTCTACTGAGTATTTGGAAATGTACAATTCTAATGGATCTCACAATCGGCCATACATTAAAAGGTTTAGAGTTTACGAAACGTTAAGCTGAAGAAAATTTTTTTTTGAAAAATTATTTGAATTTCGCAGTGAAAAATTTTAAAAAACAGAAAAATCTTGGAACTGGTAAAATTTTCACGAGATTTTTCAAATCTTCATGGACCTTCCTGAAATATATCGCAGAACAGATAGTATTGGTTGGTTTTAGTAGTTCCATTCGGCGATTACGAATGGAACTACTGAAACCAATCAGTACTGTCTATTCTGCGATATATTCCAGAAAGGCCCGTGGAAATTGGTATTAATTCAATACAAAACTGATAGGACATTAAAACTAGAAAGTGTATGATCTGGAATTTCCTAACAGTTTCATGCAAATTATTAGAAATGACGGAAAAGAAGAAATTCATCTTTATATCCCATCACCTTTAAATTTTGTATATTTATTAATAATTTGTCCCGAAGTCTAAATACCCAAATCTAAAGTTATTATCTTTCAGGCCTTATACTTAATTCCCAAAAGTTAGGAATCTACCTTTATGAGCCTTCCGGTGTTATTTATAAGTTATTATCAAATTATTATCAAGTTATCAATTATTGAATCAGGAGTATTAAGTTACTGTTTAAGTTTAGATCAACGTTTATTTTTTGTTTGTTCCAAAAGAGAAGAAAACTCTTTGAGTTTTGAAGACTTTTATGGATAAAAAATTTACATATTTTAATATCAATTAATATTAATTAAATCCTTTTTCAGCGAAAATTGCCAATGTTTGGATGATTTGTGAGCCATATGTAGCCACTGTGATAAATTTTTATGCACGTACTTGCAATTTGTGCTTGAAATAAAATAACAGAATTAGAGAGTTATAAAACTAATTTAGTGTGCACATCTTAAGCATTCCTACATCAGAATTATGTATAAAAAAAGTTATAAAGGTGAGCCAAAAGAATATCGAGCAATACGAAGATTACCAGCAATACCAACGCTATAGAAGTCATAATTACACAAACAAATGGAAAATTTCAAAAATGAAGCAATATAATTAGATTCCCATGCATTCAGCTAGAACCATTATCGCGTCTGTTGAGATTAATTTTCCCACAACTAGTTTTTTCACGTAAAATGCTGTTTTTGCAGAAGCCAATTCTATTAACATAATTCTTTAATTGTGTTGAAGGTTGATTGAATAATCTGCTTGTTCACTTGACAAACGAAAATACTTCATCGGGAAGAATGTGACTCGGTTAATATCTATTTTCTTTCGAAAATAGATGTCGACAGCAGCAACTATTTCCTTCCAGAAGATATGAGGTTATCGATTAAATTTTGGGAAAGGATTTCAAGCATTGTTCGATGACAAATCTGTCTCAGCAGAAATTGATGCTTTATCGGTGGAATGCTTATTTCCTTCATTAAGTAACGTTTCAACGATAATTTTTTCCTTCTCGGTCATATTTGGAATTGTCGAAGCATTTGCCTGACTTAAGTGCATTAGTTTTGCTTTACTTCGAATAATTTCCGGCAATACTGCGATTTCATCATAAGTAACTTTCATTGCAACACCCTCCGGTATGTTCCGTTGAATATATTCCAGAAATGTACTCGCTGTACTACCCGTAACATTTCCGATTGTAAATTGGCGAATATGTGTTCTTGTCTCGTAATGAAGTTGATTTTTCTTTTTTGCAAATTTAGCTCTCAGAGCATTTTGAATCCACCATACATATGGAAACACTTTTATGGAAACTACTTCAAGTTCTAGGTGGCTGCAAACTGCCTGAAAAAGCCTTTTTATAAAATCATATCTTCGTCATTATAAACTTCTAATACCACTTATCAAAAAATTTGTGATTTTCATTAAATAGTTATTTGTACACTTGAATATTACCTTCAGAAATGTGGTATACGACTTCAACACCGCCTTGTCATGGCCTCTGTACTCCAACTCAATACGCGAAAATAATCGATCCAATTCAGCAGCTGAATCCTCTTTAAAAGATGGTCTGAAATTCAAATACCTAAGAAATTTGAGGTTATAGAACATGGAAAATATGCTTCGAAATAAAACAATTCATTTAGCATATTTGAACATAATATGTATTCCATGCACAGCGTAAGGGCTCATCACTTGCAGATCGAAAAAATTCACAGATAAATGGAACTCACGTCAATGGCGCAGCTACACGTGAGCAAGGATGCATTAAAGCGCTGCCAACGGATGAATAATGCGCACCCAAGAAATTTCGAATAATAGACGCACGTCCAAACATTTTCATATGTAGTCAGTGACATTTATATGCTCACCATTCTGTTGCCATGTTATTCTGTATAAATCAACGACAACTACAACAGAAGAGACCTGAAAAGCCTTCAGGATCCCCCATACAGCCATATTACGCCAACATGGGCCTTCCATGTCTCAGATTTCTTTGCATAGCCAAATTAGTTACTTTCAACAAGCCGAGAAAAGAGGCCACCACAGTACCGAAACATTACATCAATTTAATGTCATAATGTCCTGTAGCTGTCTCAAATTAAATCATATCGACATTCTGAACATATCAAAACGCCTTGTTCCACTTAAAACACATCCTCTGCATCCGTTTCCGTCTATTAGATTTTTTTAATATTCCGAGAATTTACCTTCATTCCTACACTTGCATTCCTACACTCCATCCTAATCTTCAGTCATTTTACTAAAGCTACCATATCATCATTGCTTGACCTTTAATGTGTGCACAAAAACATTATGATTCTTAATTTCGACAAATCCGCTATAATTCACTGAATGCTAATATAATAGAAAATATCATTTGCAGAAAAAACCCAGTCAGCAATGAAACCAATCAGACCAACAAAATAAAGGAAATAACAATATTTGTTGCTTTAAGTACATTACGTACAAGCAAATTCTATTTCAATCAAGATAAAACGATTCCTTGCGAAAAGGCAAAAAACAAAAACCAGCAAAACTGTAATATAACAAGCCTCATTTCACTTCTCGAAAAAAAATCTGACACAAAATGAAATTGCAAGGGAAAAAACTTTAGGTTAAGTTTTGTGGAAAATAAACTATTAAGCTGCTCATAACATGCAGGTTTATTATTAGGAAAGTACTACTTCAATTTCCTTAAAATCTCACTCAAATGATAGGAACACTTCACATTTTTACTACAAAACAATAATGCAGTCAAATAGTAGAACAAGCGACATCTGATGATACATTTCTCGACAGCCGCTATAAACAGTGTTCAACATGCAACTGCATCACTACAATCGTTGAATAATCAGGCAATTCCGGATATTTTACTACTATATAGAATTTGGGAACTTCGCCAGAAAATTGGAATTAATTGCAAAAATTAGGTAAACAGGAAGATTATCAGAACAGATTTTTAAAAATCCGATCATTTAAAATAAAATAAAAATATAAATCTTATGTAGTCAAACTTAAGTTAGAACTCGATAGAAACACGAGACGTCTTAAAACTAATGCTAGCTGTTCACAGGAAAGCTTGTTATAAAAACACAAAAAACAATACACAAATACCTCGTAACACAAAAAAGAGCACAATTGATGATAGTGTCTCGAGCAGAAAAGAATGGAATAAACACCAATAAATATAAATTACTCTATAAAAATCATTATATAATAGTAAAGAGAAAGCCAACTGTAAAAAATATCCACTAATTTAGCAATTCTCTGCAACAAATCCAACAAAACTATCAATGTAGCTAATCAATTTAACGCTGGATTGTCCTTTGTTACTAAAGCAAGAAAACGTAACAAAAAAATTTATGGTCAACAAAATTCTCCACTTCTAATAACGTTTATTTTCATGACATTTCTTTGGTAACATTCGCTTGAGCGCGTCTTCGTGATGGAGGAACGTAAGCATTCGGATTCTTCGTCTGAAGCGGTTGTGAAGGAGGTACCGGATTTGGTGCTCCACCTGATGTAACCTGAAAATTTTGGCAATGTTTATAACCGTCTAATCAAACATGACATATTTCTTCCATATTTTATAGGAAAGAATTAAAATAATAAATAATTACTCACTTGCCTAACCGCTGAAAACAGAGCGGTACGATCAGCATTCGATGATGATACACTATTACCACCACCAGAACGTTGCCAGGTATTACTGGAAGTTCCCCTACTCATCCAAGCACCTGGTGAATCCCTGTCAGAAGTGACTACTGTAAAACCATCATTTCGTCTGAAATCAGAAAAAAATTCAATTCTTATCATACAAAAGCGAATCCAGAAGCAAAAATATCACCAAAAAGATTTACTAAGCTTGTCCAAAATTTGACAATGATAATAAAAAAAATAGTGTAAAAAATTCTAACGCAAAGCAACCTTTTCTTTTCATCATCCTTCTTTAATTTCTCAATTTTTTCCGCAGCTTCAAAAGTTGGAAATAAGTCTTGGTCATTAATATTTGGCACCGCGCCCGCTCTGGCAATATTTTGCATCAAACAACGAGGTTTCCAAACACCCGTCGTTTGTTTTTTAGGCACTGGTAGAATTATTTCTTCAGATTCTTTTTTCTGAAAAAACATTTGTAATTTTTTGTAATCTGACATACTTCTACGTTATTCCCATGCTCATAATAATTCTTTGTAAATAAATAGATTAAACAATCTCAAGGAATTACTATAGCAAACAGAATTAGCGTCGTTTATTCAACCCATATATTTGAATCACAGAGCCATTCTTTTTCAACAGTTATGGAACGCGGAACATGTTAACTTATTCATACATATATGAGGAAAGAAACCAATGGCAAAATGGAAGAGTCCTTCGCTAACTTTTCTTAAATTAAATTTGAAAAAAAAAACCAAAAACTACTATTCGAAAACTGAAAACCTCCGCAATGCTCCAAGTTTTCGGGGCTTCATTTGTAGCGACTTTCTCGTCTTCCAGAGCTTCTTCAGTCTGCTCAGTTAGATTCATATCACGAATTCCAAGTTCTTCAAGCGCAATTTCTCTACAAAGATTTTAAAGAAAAACATGAATAACCGTCCATGAAAAAAACTATGTGCTTACCTTATAATTACAAAGAGCAAATTCAAATATCTCTCACAATTTCTGAGACAAGAATGACCAAATACTTCTCCAGAAAAAAAGATACAAATGAAAGAAAAAGTACTAAAAGATAAGCTTATTTCAATCAAAATAACTATTTCAAACTCGCAGTACACTGTTCAAAAAAGACTTGGGTAAAAATTGCCAAAATTCAAAAAGGAATAAAACGAAATAGAAAGGAACGAACTTGTTCGTGTCTTTGTATTCAAGCCATTCAGAATCTTCGGGTCGTTTATCAAAAAAAGCAGCATCATCGTGGGCACGTCGTTCTTCTTCCTCATCTTCACGATCGCGTTCTTCCTAGCAATATGATTATATTGCGGATAGACAACAAATAACTGATAAGATATTCCGTTACAAAACATTAATTTTTTCTTTTCGCTCTTAGGGTACAAATTTCTCGAATCATGAAGAAACCCTTCTACCATTCTTATGTTCAATATCCATTTTAAAATATAGTAAAAACTAACCTGCCGTTTTGCTTTTCTTTCTAGTACCTGACCAACCTCATCGACACTCAGTTTCACTTTTTTCTTCTTATCTTTTACTTTAGCAGACTTTTTGGCAAAAAACTGCAACAGATCGTCATCCATCTGTAAATTTTATACAAGTGATATTATCAGTGTTTACCCACAGCTGTTTTTATTAAGCACATACACACATACACTGTAAACAACTTTATCAGATCACTCTCTTCAAATTTCCATTATTCCAGCCTTCAGTTATGTTATTATCTGCAAAGGTTATCTGGAATATTTGGCAGTGTTAGCGACATGACCTGAAATATTGTATGCTATTTTCTATTTTCTACAATTTACCTAATAATAGTAGTATGCAAAAAGTTTTGCAACTTTGGCCAATCAGCATACGTATGAGTAGGTCAGAATCATACATAATGTCACATGGATTTACCGGATATGTTGCTCCCCTTCACTTTTCCATATCCAACACATCCACTGTTCTTGCTTTTGCTGTATCGTGTTTCAACGTTTACAGTCATTATCATTTCATAATGAAGAATGATTAATAATATGCAAATAAAGAAAGAAATTCTGAAATGTTATATTTTTAGTTTGCGAAAAAAATCACGTTACCTTATAATCGTCTATCGATCCGTACAATAAACTGTTTGATAAGTGTATAAAAATCCAAACTGTCGTTTAGGTTGTTGCGAATTTCACAAAGGAAATTATGAATCAACAACAAAAATACATCAGCGAAGTTGACTAAGGTCAATTTTGCACTCCAAATAACTGGCTATTGATAGACTGGCGACAACAGCAACAATTAACACAGGTGATCCGTATATTATGTCACCTATAACACTCAATTCTAAAAAATAAGTTATAGTACAACTGCATATATCCAGAAAGTTTCTGGGATAGTTCTTTATAAAGATTTAATACGGAATAAATTAGTCTAAAAAATCAGACGTGAGCAAACACTACGGATCTTATACTCTCTCAGTTATGTTGCTTTTTCTTGACTTTCTGGATATTACCAATATGCTAGTGATGATTTTTGCATATGCTAATTTCATTGTTGCAGCTAACACATTTACAAAAATATTTATCTCCACATGTAAAATATGCAGTCTTGAACAATAAAAATTAGAAGACAAAATTTTATCCAATTATATCTTTCAAGTTGTTTCATTTTAAACAATTGTAAAGCTAACATCTCCGTCTATCATACTTTATAAGCAATCAAGATAAGCGTGGAAATCCCTTTGGCATGAATCATTATGGCATCTGTTTTTGTTCCACAAAAAGAAGCTACTAAAAATTTTGTCCAGTAATTTTTGTAATCCAGATGCAATTTAAGTATCAGGGTTAAACCACAAAATGAATAATCAATAAATGGTAAATCGTAATGATTGCCCCTGTAAGAAATTTGAATCTCAGATTTGTAGCTTTAGCTTATAGTAAAAATTATGGGTGATTTTAAAGTAAATTCTACGATGAATCCAATTGGATTCCTTAACATTTTCACAACCTGAATCGACATCACACATATAGCATATGAATGACCGCAAGTAGAAACCATCAATTCCCCTTGTTTTTCTTCAAAAAATCGAAAAAAGATGATTGACTGATCGACTGTTTCGTTTAATAATGTTTCATCTTTTCACGCAACTATCCTACGAAACCTACCATCCCTTTCCGAAAATAATGATTCATCACAAAAATGTCCCCAGTATCTTTCAGCTAATCAAGGCGGATACATGATTTTGAAAGTTTGGTAATTCGTCTGATCAAATGTTATGCGATTTATCATTATCCTTCGCTGGTTTCCATCAGTTTTATCTATTCAATGCCCGTTGTTGTCCACAATTAATTTCTACCACTTACTGTTACTCATGTACTATCCCTTTATCTCTCTACTACTGCTTCCCATATAAGTCATGCAAATCTCACATACCGCACATACTCCATCTCTTTTTTCTTACTTACGTTACGTGAAAGTGTTAACAAAGCGCCTTCTCACTATCTCCTCAAACGACATAAATCCCAGGCTTACTCCGTGATATATGCAACTATCCAATATAATCACCTGTCATCTATTTATATATAGCTTAAATATTCCAGTCGAATCAATATACAGACGTGTAAGTCGTCATGAGGACACGTATGCTATCATATTCCGTGAATACAAGCAATACATGTTTGACCGCACAGCGTAATCCCATTCTACACTACTATGTTCACCGTAAGATTAATATTCATGTTATTAGACAAAAGTGAATCACCGGCAAAAGAAAAAGCCTTTCGGGAAATTTGTTCGAACTTACCAGAAACTTCGGCTCGGTATGATCACCGTATTATTGCACACTATCGCAAGTGACTTCACGGCGCGGATACTTTTGAAACGGTTTAATTGACGTCTAGCTGATAGATAGAAAGAGACGAAAGTCACGTAGCACTCGCAGATCATCCTCATGCGACACACACACGCCAACTACCGTATCCTCTGCCCAACGCGGCGCAACACTTTTGCGTAGGCGTAAAAGTTTTCGTTTCGAAACGAAACTTTGGTGCGATCCGCTCTATGTGCTTCAATTTCCTTATATAAATGAATGGAAAACTTTCGCTTCGAGACTTATGACATCTTCTTCAACTGTCTTCCATTGAAAATCTCTTTTGGCTCTTTTCCTTTTCTCTTAGTGCGAGAGTTTTGTTTTTCTGTGTTTTGTTGCTGCTTTCTCATCTTTGGTTTTGATTTCGATGTTAAATTTCTGTTCCTAATTCTTTATTGTTTTAATTTTTCCTTTTTTATTTGAGTCGTCAGCTTTGATTTAGTGATTCTTAAAAGATTTTGAATAGATTGAGCGATTTTCAAGTTTTATCTGAGCGCTTTCCTGTTTCTTTGAAGTCGTTGTGGATGCGTAATGTACCATCATTGAAATCTAATTTTTATCTCTCTTTTCAAGTCTCCAAGAATGTTATCAGTTGGTCGCATCGTTGGTGTAGGATGTCGAAGCTGCCAAACAGTATTGCGTGGTTTACTGAGCCCGGAAAGTAGCATGTGTGAAAGTCGAGCAAATTTTAAGGTTTTTTTTCTCAACTTTTAAATTTAACATAGATAAATTTTGTGCTTTACAGAGAATGAAAAACTTGTAGACTTGTACTGTGATGTTAGCAATATATTTATATATCTACAAACTAACTTATCGGATGAAGTAATCACTTGAAGAAATGATATTCGTTGAAAAATTAGCTGAAGATATAGTATTTTTTGACTTGAATTTCATTTAGATTTGACATGTTCATTGCTTGGTTACCTAAACCCTAAGATATTATAGTATTGAACTTTAAACTATATAAGTGATCTCAATTTATTAGCAACACTTATGTTTTAGGTCCGGCGGCAGCTGAAACTTCGATGTTTGTACTGCTACTTTATTCAAGTAGATGGTCGCTGGGAAGTTCGGTGCACAGAGTATCCAAAACATCACCAAAAAGAACCATTTAATGTGAAATTGTTGTGGTGAATTGTCAAAAATGTACCGAAATCAGTGAAATGTTTATACATTATAATAATGTTTATACAATATAATAATGTATGAACTGCTCACATTCTCTTAAACTGTGTGCATGTTTTAAAAATGTTGTAAATTATATGTTGTAGCTATTTTGATGTAATCTTCGAGTACTCGAAATCAGGATTTAATTTTCTTGTAATAAAATTGCATATAAAACTCTTTCGCTTATTTTCTTGATATAACGGCCATTCTACCTGATGACATACCAATGCGAGTTGAAACGGATATATTCAGGTATTCATGAGTTCGGGTGAATTATATTCCAGATAACTTTGGATCAAATAGTTTGAAAAACTTAACGATGTGTCACATCAGGTCTTGACAAGATGAGTTCCACAGAGGTTGATGCATGCGTCGAAATTTTGGAAGATCATTTTGGTCCAATAGCAGCTGCTGTTGGGAGTGTGTTGTTGAGCGAAGCCGTATCCTTATCTGCTATATTCCAAAGATTACGTAACCAATTCAAAATTTCCGAGGTTAGTCCTTGTGAAGTTATGGTATATGGTTCCTTTTTAGACCAGTACTATATTTTTCGAGTCATAAGTTGTTCTGGAGACTATACTCGTAGATTAGGTTTTTCAGTATGATACGAGAGGGCTAGTTTTGGTTTTAATGACACATATTCTGTAGGTCCCAGAAATTTGAAGTCATTTTAAATGAGACAAATTCATCGAAAAATACTGGATCTTATTAGCTTAGTACCACTGGAGTATTCGAGAGTGATCTAAACATTGGGTTCTATATGTATGAAAGATTTTCTATGATCATTAAATCAGAGAATGAAAAAATGATAGATCAGTTATGAACTTACTTGGGAATTGGTAAATCAGTTATTTGTTTATGTTCAATTATTCTTCAGTATTTGTTCATGAAAATTGCATTCTACAAATTATGCTTTATTTAAATAAATACGTTTTATTATAGACGCTTCTAAAATTAAAATAGGCTTATCGAGAAATGGAAAACTATTATACAAATAATCTCAATGACTTTTTTAAATAAAAAAGTTTTCGAGTGAATTTATATAATTTAAAGAGCATAAAGTGATTGCAGATAAGACGAGCAATGATAATTTTGGAACAGCATGGAATTTTACGATTTTCTCAAGATGAACGTCATCGCATAACTTATTCTGCACAAGTTCCTGACATTCTACGTCTAATACGATCAGCTAGGTGCTCATTTGTTGCCAAAATGTTATACGGTGAAATAGCGGAAACAATATGCGAAGAAATCATCAGTCAGGGACGTCTGACGTGCTCATCATGTATCAGACGGGTTGCTGCTAGGTTGGAAGTGTCGAATAATGAAGTATAGTTTCGATTTTTCGATTTCGAATTTGTAACACATTATCACTAGTATTAAGATAAAGAATGAATTTAAATCTTATTCCGATATGTTCGGTATAAAGTATTTCAAAAGAGAAGATACACTGTAATGAATATCAGGGCATTTGGGGTATATTTGTGATGTCATATTTTGTTGACAACATATAAAATACTCCGTAGAAATTGAAAGTTCAGAAATTATGAGATGAAGTCAATTTTTTTCTTTAATATTATTCGTAATTGTGACCAGTTAAAATTCTAAGAACCTTACAAGATAAAAAGAAAATTTAAATATGCACAATGAGTTTGATTTATATTTTTTAACCCTTCAGTCTTACAGCTCAATAGATCACTCGGTCAGAGATATTATTGATATATGTTATTGGCTTGCTAAAATACAATATTTCAAACGCTATTATTTCTGCGAAACATGTGTTGATGGTTTCGTTTAGATGAATAATTCAGTTTTTTCTAATTTTTGATCATTTCCAGGTAAAAACAGTCTTTGTTCGGTTTGCTGAAGCACAATTTATTATGCGATATCCCAGGATTGACAGTAACTTTTATGGATGTCCTATTTTTGAGAAGCATTCGGATCCATTTCTTGTGCCGGATGTGGTTTTGGATGCCAGAAAGCAAGAAACTAGTAAGTTTTCTAGATAATTAATTGATACATAAAACATTCTACTTTTATTTAAACTTTTTCCAAATTGTTGAAAATCTTCGTTCTGTATCTGTTAAATTAGAACATTTGGTGGAAACTCATTATCAAAAATTCAAAATAGAATTCACGTAAATCATTTTGCAGTTGATAATAAATCACGGAAGCGGAAAAATCTGAGCAACGAAACCGAAGATCCGGATAGTGGTATTTATTGGCATTTGAATTATCTGCGTTTTGAGCGATATTTACGTGATGAAATTGTTGTTAATGCGTATGAATCTGGTGATGCTGTCCACGAAAATTGCGTCAAAACTTTGAAAATTTTGCTGAAGATTAGTGAAATGAAGGCTGACTCGTTAGCTGCAGCTTCTTTCCCTATATCTGTAAGTTATAAATGACGCAAAAGTTTTTGGAAGGAAGAAGAATGGAAATATTTCTGGTTACATAAACATATGGATATTAAGTAAAATTCGTGTTTCCTTTGTGGATGTTATCTAGTCATTCACTACAGCGCGGTTCATCATGATATGGACTACAGTCGACGTAGGCAAGCGACAATCTTCAACCGTCAAAAAAAGACTGCCACTAGTGATCACTTATTTTAATTGTTCTCTTTGTTTTACCGAGCCTTATTGCCTTTGATCCAGTTTGCTCCGCAACGTTGTGTTCGTTTGAGTTTTTTTGTATGCTTCTGCAGCATAGCAAAATTTAAAATAAATTCAGAAAAATAACATTTTTTCAGATTCATGACGTTATACGAGCTGCAAATGTGAGTGAATTGAGTTTAGAAAAACATGACATTGAAGTAGCATTACGTTTATTATGTGAAAGCGGTGGAATTGTACGAAAAGTTGGGGACAGCGCCGGTGGTCTTTTTGTTGTTGGTAAGTCGACGATAGTTATCTTCATCATCCATCTAAGGCCATAAGTTCCCCATTCATTTGCAGCTTTTTACTGATTTTAAACCCAGAAGGATTTATTCTTCTTCTGGAACTAGTCTTATCGTACAAATTCTTTTTTAAATTGATCACTGTAATACCGCAAATTTGTTTCTAAACAAATCGCTGTAATATCGTTATAGACTTTGAAAAAGCAATAGCTACGCACTGCCAACGTCTTGTTGAGTCAGCCATTCGAGAAAGATTAGATAGTCGAGCTGTTCGCGTTTTCCGACTTCTCATGCAAAAAGGTTTTTTAGAAGAAGATCATGTAAGTTTCGTAACTGATTATGACAGTTTTACTAGAAATTAGTGAAATGGAAGCAAATTCATCAGCTGCAAGTTTCTTTTTCATATCGGAAAATACTGCCATATATTTGCCAAATGGGATAAATTCCAAATATACCTGTAGACTGCATAATTATGAAGAAGCAAAGGGTTCAATAGACTTAAAATCGTAGATTTCATATGGACTTATCAACATTGTCCAGTAATAAGAATTGTTTGCTTTAATGATGATGCCGTTTCATGTTAGATATGATCGAGCTTCAATTTTCCGATTGCAATAGGATGATGCTTACCATATGCATAAGTGTTTAGAGTTGTACAGAGAAATTACTACCAGTTGCACTTTTGCTTTATTTGCATTTCATCTTGCAGCGAAACTATTCTGAAGATATAGCTGATTATAAGCTTCACTTGAAAGATTTATAACATTCTCCATTTAACCTCATTCACCTGCTGCTTAGTTCATCAACAAAACAGTTATTTAAGCTTCAATTATTGCAGGTTGAAAAATTAGCGATGTTATCATCAACAGAAGCACGTAAGCTTTGTTATCAATTATTGGAGAATGAATTTGTTTTAATGAAAGTATGTATTCGATTTGGATTTTTTTTCAGTTAGAAATTGTTTTACAAAAGAAATCTACGATTAAATTAGTTAAGGAAATTCTTAGTTTTCTATGGATTCAAATATTTTAAATATTCTTTAGTTTTAATTTTTTATCACCATATAATGAAGGATGTCACAATACATTTAAACACAAACATAATATACTTATAGTAAATAGAAATGATTAGAGGCATTTTCATCAAATGATTGCTAATGCGAGCATGATATAAAGGAGTTAGGATTTTCATGTAAATGGAAATGCTAAGCAAAATGATAAGCACATGTAAATACATGGAATTTATATACGTATGCTTATTATTCGCAGTATGAAATTCCAGTTATTTACTATGACATTCTGCCAGTTCTTAATCTCTACATATAAATTTAAAAAAAGAAAAACTTGAGAGGAATTTCTGCGATTAAATAAGCTTTTTTGCTGCTCTTTGATATTTGCTTTCTTTGGGTAATACTGAATCATTTTTATCGAGTTTTAGTGCATTGAGACCTCTATTTGATCTCTATTTTTTAAAGTTCTGTTAAATGCATGAACAATTGCCTTATTTTTGCAGCACGTAGCCAAAACGAATGATTTTGCACCTGCACGGACGATTTATCTTTATTACGTCGATTTAACTGTGGTGACACATAATTTATATTTATTTACTTGTAAGGTACATTTTTTTTGAAATCACAAATATCTGCTTTTTTGATCACTTTTTTACATTCGTTAAGGATAAGTAGACTTTATCTTGCCGTTCAGATCTCGAAAGTTCTGATTTTGTATCAGATTGCTATCGATTTTATTTAAAAAAGAGGCTTCGCTAATCCGTATCATACAAAAGACTTGTTTGTAAATCAGAATTATGAAATCTTTGCAGGTATTGAGAAATATAATTATACGAAGGCGTCATGAAACTAAAGAACACAAGTATGTTTATAGATTTCTCTTATGCCTTTAATTGTTGACTTGTTGCCATAGATTTTCTAAATGAATTTCAATTCATTTTTTAATTGAACTTTTTTGCATAGCAACTGCTATTGTAGATTTACTAATAGTGTAATGAAGATATATGAAATGGGAACTTATTTAAATATGAAGAAAAAAGGGAAAAAGTGTACTTAAGAAGAATAGTTTCGGAGTACAATTTGATTGCAAGACAGAGAATTTAGCAAAAGTTTTATCTCCAACGAATTGGAGTGGTATTCACATAACTAAGAAATCCAAATTTACATTCAAATCCATAAAACTTCTTTCTTTGAATTGTGTGTATTACACTGACTTTTGTCTTTTTTCTTTCTAGCTTATTCCATTTTGATGATGAGTTAGTAAAGTATTTTCGAGTACCAAACAGAAAAATGTTTGTTTTCATTGCATAATTTGCTTTTTTAACTTCAAATTACCAATTTTTTTCTTTAAATTTTCAGTGTGTAGAATTGAAGAAGGCTCCTCATTTACTAATGTATCGTTTTAACTGCAGCATAGCTTAAAATCTATTTAATTTTAAGTTCTTCATTTCTTTACATATCCGTCTTCCGTTAATTTTTTCCGTTCTCTTCTGTTACCAATAAAAACGACCTGAAGAAGAAAGTGGAAACTTTGTTATTAGTGTATAATTTCCAGGATTTTAATAGATCGAAATTTGAAAATGGAAACTATTATAGCAAATATTGAACTGGATGAAAACCTTGATAAAGAAACGAAAAAACAACAGGTCTACCTTTTGAGTTTTATCAGTTTTCTTTTTTGAAGAATCGTAGAAATATTTGCAGCAATTGATTATTGGTGAGGATTAAAAACGTTATGAACGTTTATGCTTCTTTTAGATTAGTGAAGTGGAAGAAATGTATTTGACACCAGGTGATCGCTCCACTTTAGAAAGGTATCGTAAGGGTCAAACTACACTGATATGTACTGAAATTGAGATTGATCGTGATATACTGTTGTATACACTGTTTTTGAATTTTGCTAGGCGAAGAGTTTGACAATATATAAACACTATTTTCTTTGTTATTTTACTGATTGATCTCTGTTAGAGGAATTTTCAACATAATAATGTGAAAAATATCAAAAAATTAAGGAAGTGCTATGTTCCTTATTACAATTTTTGTTCTTATTTCTATTATTTGCCTCTCTTTCCTAATTTTATCTTGGTCAAGGAGGGATTGTTCGGAGATAGCGAACGCTTCTATGGCCGGAAATCCATCACATCGATGTTAATGGAAATGTTCAAAAAAATTTGTTGTGAATTTTTGCACCAGTGAAATTTGCAATTATAACAAAACATTTTTGATCGTAATCGGAAATCTTCACGGATTATCTTTCACCTCTCATTCCCATCATTGTTTGTTTTTAGTGTGCCGCCTAATACACATTGCGCAATGTTTCCGATGTTTTTTTTTTTTCTAAAAGGATCATTATTACGTGATTTGTGTAACAATAATAGTTGAAAGGGTTCGAGAGCTCAATTGATTATTATCGTAGTAATGCAACAACGCGTTAATCTACCCAAACGAATACTGTGATACGATAGAGTATACTTTGTGATAAAATTTATTGTTATTATTAAAAAACCTTAATTGTATAAGCAACTTTTCAAACTAGTATTATCCTAGATATTTAAGATAATATCAAAAAATTATGTAGACATATGTTTACTTAATTTATAAATAAATGTGTGACCTGAAGTGAAAAGGAAAATGTGGGACGTATGGAAACTGAAGTATGGAAATTACTGCTACTCGATCAATTAGGAGGACAGAGTGATGTGATTTACAACGTTTTACTGCTTGCCGATACATTTGAAATTTGAACTACCAATAGTGTTGTAAACAAATAACTTACGATGACATTTTTTGCCAACAGATATATGTATGAAATGATGCATGCAAGCTAAACTAATTTAATTTAGTGTTGTGGTATGTTGAATCATTTATGTGTGATATGTTGAATCATTCAGTGTGTGCTATTTTTAAGTATCGTTGGGTGGTACTTTTTGAAATTTGAACTGGTGAAGAGAAATCGTGGTAGATATTCTGAAATTCATTCATAACATATGTCATATGCACACAAACGAAATATCGTTATAATGTTAAGTTGTTTCAAATTATATGTTAGCATTCAAGCTAGTACGGAACAAAACCATAAAGGATGATTACTATTCTTAGATATTTCAATCGATGTATATATTGGTTTTGGGAGTTAATCTCACTAATTAGAGAAAAAAATTCGTGACGTATTGTTCGTTACTTCTGGCTTATTATCCTTAATTATTTCCAAGATCAAGGAGAGAGAAAATTGGAAGATTTGAAATTTCTGCAAATATTTCACTTTTAAATATTATTGTATAAAGTAAGGAGAAAAAAATTGCTGGAAAAATATGGGAAATTGTTGATTTTTCTTTCTTTTAATAAATAACAATAGGGGAACAGAAAAAGAAGCAAATGTAAGATGGTTGAAAAGCAATAAAAATTGTTTATTGGTCTCGAAAATAACCGAAGAGAACAGAAACAATAAGAGGGAAAAGGAGGACGGTAAATGGGAGTGATAATAGTAGTAGTAGTTGTTGTTGTTGTAAATTGTATAATATTAAGGAATGATGAAGCCATAAACTCAGCAACAGGTGAGGTAAAAAGATAAGGGAAAGAAACGGTGAATGATAGAAAAAGTAAGTGTTAAGAAGGAACGAAAGTAAAAAGTAATGAGGAGAAGAAGAAGTGTAAATAAAAAGTGGCGCAATTGGTGTAAGGTTAAGGTTTATTGGCCAGAAGGCTTATCATTAATGAATTATTGGTTGTACAATGCAAAAGAATTGTTTGTATTGATTACTGTTCAAATTTATGAACTAATACTGTTTAGCAGCTTTTTACACATATTTTGTCCTCATTATTATAAGCTTTAGGTGCGCTTTAGTTATCATTAATTTTATCTTCTTTTTTCAATTTAAATTATTCCTATCCTTTCAGCAAAGTATGCTTTAATTACTAACATTTACACTCTCTTTTTTTGCATTTCAATCATTTCATTCTGCTATTAATTATTTATTTCGTTAAAAAAATTCCACATTTCAAAGTGAGAAAATTTATCTTAAAATTTCTTTCTTTTGGAAATGTATAAAAATGTGTTTAATGTGAAATATGTAATGAAAAAAACATTGATAATTTCCAAATATCGTTTCGATAGAACACGAAAAGATCGATGAACCAATCACTTTAACTGTTGCAATCTTCATAATTTATCATTTGAAAATGAAGTGGCTATGGAAAAATATAAAAGGAAAAAAAATGAGCAAAAATAAATGAAAATAAACAAAAATAAATAAAAATAGATAGAAGAAAAAGGGAAATACTTTAGCAATTGAAAATATCATCTTTTAGTTTTATGTTTTTTTATTTTGAATAAAGTTCCGATTAACGACGAAAATAGAAAAAAAAATGAATAACAAAAAATAGAATTTTTAAAGCATTGAATGAAATATTTTTTTGGTTGCAAATTTACATCAAATCCACTTAAAATATTACCTGAATTTTTTTTATAATAAAGTATTTCATAACGATGTCAATGGCTCGTACGTTTGTACAATTATTATTGCATACTGTAAATGTATGACATACACGTCATTGTTCTTGCATAACACTTAATTAATTTCATTTAAATTTTGAACAAACATAACTTATTCTAACAATACTAATAAAGTCAAGTTTTTTTTTCATTATGCTATTTACGAACACATAAAATAACTTATAAAATTGGCGTATTCTGTTTAAATAAATTTTTCATAATATCGCAATAAAATTTTCAATATTAAAAAAGAAATTAACAGATAAAATTATTAGTAGGACTAAAGCTGTAATCATTATTTATCAATCGAATTTAATTTTGTAACTCTTATACTTGCTAAATTATTTGCAAAATTTATAGATTAGTTTTTTTTTTCAAGCCATTTTAAAATTTTGCTCATTTAATAAGAAAGATTTGGGAAAGAAGAGGAAGGATAAAATGGTTTTGCTCGCTTGTTGATGGGATTCAAATGATACCTGGTGGTAAAGTATGAGATTAAGTGGAAACAATATGTTTAATGTACATATGCGGAACATTGTATCAGCATCCTTTGATCTAACCGCTCACCTATCTTTTCAACGCATACCTGACATCAATAATAGAATGGGCGACAAATAATGACAACATTATCAAATCTACTCATTCATCTTCACTTCACAGATCTTTGGCATACTGTAATTTGAGGTCGACTGAAAAGAAATTAATTGGATGGGTGGATGTTTTTTTGAATGAATAAATAAAGTAAATAATGAAATTGGAACTCAAATTTTGAATTTGATCATTTATTTGTAGTATGCGTCGGAGTAATGGATAATTCCAATTTAATTTTCAAGTTCGAACTTTCAGAACTTTTTCACTATGAACTAAAATAATCGTTAGAAAACATATTATTATGAGTTAATTTTATAAAAATTTATACTTCTTCAAAAAAGTACTGTAAAAAATTATGATTATTATGCGTAAAGAATATTTCAGGAGTATATACAGTTACGAGAATATTGATCATTATAATGTAAATTTTCGATTATGTGTTATGTATTTTGCAGAAAAGAAAAGACATTACGGATATGAGCAAACTTAAACATTTCCATTTATGGATAAAATCTCACAAATTACAATATATAGTACTAAAATACTCAAAACAATGATAGTAATTATAATATTTGCGTTGCAAATAATAAGCATTCATTTAGTATTATTGTAAATAGCTGTATTATACAGAGACTGTAATGAAATTATTTATCGGTGTCAAGTGAAATAGCTTGGGGAAAAACTTTGAAATTTATTTAAATGAATTCTAAATTAAAATTATCCTGAGCAAAATTATAATATTTGAAAAATCATACAGATTATGTAGTTAAATGCAAGAGAAAAATGCAATTATCAATATTTGCTTTATTAACTGATATTTCATAAAAATTTTAACTTAACATCCCTATCAATATTCGTGAATGTTTGTACATGGTTAAGTATTCACTTAATAATGTGCAGAATTTTCACTTTAAGTTTACCGATATTTTGATATTATTCTATTTTAAACTAAAATTTTGGAATTTTCTTTACTTTTCTCCCCATCCTTTTTTTATTTTCCTATATTTAACATTAATTTGATTAAATTGATCACACTTAATCAGAAAAATTAATTAATAATAATTACATTAAAACCGCAGTGATAAATGACCATTAATAAATGGTAGCACAGAATAAAGGTGAAAATAGTGATGGAAGTGTTGCCAATATTCTACTCTTTATCAATACGATATGTCAACTTATGGAATGACATCTTTATTGATACCCTAATTTGATTACAATCTGCGGCATCCTTTGATCTGTTTCAAATCAGAGTATATCGGTTCAAATTCATCATCCCTTATACTTTTTACCTTTCCTTTCTCTTTCTCTCCTTCACTCTCTTTCCCCTAATACGCGCCTCTTTCTATTTTCATTTTTCATCACCTAATAAAGGCTACTATGTCAACTCGATATTTACGATCATTGGCAGATCACACAATGACCATTGCTTTTAAGTTTCTTGGCTACTTCATCTCATGTCCGGTAGCTCAAGCTTCCTTCTCTATCTTAAATTTTATTTTGTAGAAAATTTTCTTTTCACAAACTTTTTCTTTTCAAGCATGAAATGAAATGCGAAAAAAGATTTTCTCAGTCAATTCTTTGATTTTAATTTTCGTTTTAATAAAGCCTATAATGCGTTTAAGTAGGTTATTTTCCATTTTTAACTTCTTAAGAGTAATTAATATTTCTGATAGTACTATTTCAGATTAGACGATGAATAATGATCCAGAAGAGACTTGGCCAACATAAATCTGAATTTTATGTACGCTTAGATTTTCTTTCTTCACTTTTTTGCCTTAAGTAAAATTAGATAGATTGCTAAAATTCCATACAATACATATTCATTGCAAAAAAACAAAAATTTAAATAATTAAGAAAAATTTTAATCATAGAGAGATTTTATCACTTTCATACTTCAGATTTAGGACAGATATGGCTTCTTAAAATCAACAAATACCAGCAAAAAGCAAACAAAATTATATGTTAGGCTGTTCGGATAAAGTTAAATGTTATATATTTTAGTTGACCGAAAAACAGTAAATTTTTCTCAGTATATCTAAAAATCGATCGAATATATTTATTACTTTCTTGAAAAAAAATTAATTTCTATTTCAGTATTTAATCAAATATCAAATGTTAGCATTAGATGATAGAAAAGGGGAAAAAACGGATCAAAAAAAGCTCACAACCATTGATTAATGATTGTCACATTATCGGTTGTTGGTTATTTAATTATCGATTTAATAATTTATCATTATCAGCTAAGTAAAATGATCAGTAGTTAAATTAATTCATATGAATATGCGCAAATGAAGTATAAACAAAGAGATCAAAGAGAATAACAACTCTCCCCAAACATTCATTCAAAATTGAAAACAAACTAAATTAACAAAAAGACTACAATTCACAATTTTCACATCTTTCTTCGTCGGCTTAAACTTCTCCTTCCATTACCATCCCATTCATTTCATTTATACCCAACCGAACTGTTATCAATAAATGTTTTTTGGGTTGATTTATGAATCTTTAAAATGGTATTTTGGAAATCAGAAAAAAACTAATTTCTTTTTTTTAACTGATAAAAATATAGCATCCCTAACTTTATTATAATATACATTCTGATCATTTCATTTTCTCCTTTTTATTCATAAAAATATGTTCAACTTTATAAGAAATGGACAGCAGTCATTTTATTCCTTTTGATTCGCAAAACATCTGATCTCTCATTTCCAACTTTATCAGAAATATATAGTGGCCATTTTTCACTAATGCACGTTTTTTTTTTCTCATTAATTTTTCTCACTAATGCACGAAAATATATTTTTGTGATAAACAGATAATATTTACTCGTACTTATCATTTTTTGTCCACAAAAATATCTTCAACTTCATAATAAATGGACAATGAATCTTAATATTTTTAATGCACAAAAATATCGTCAAATCTATATGGCCATTTCTAACCTTTTTTTGTTTTGTTTTTTCCCAATTTGATTGAAATCATTTTAGTACTTTCAAATACAGCAAATGCTAAAATGTTACCTTAAATTTAACCTTCTACTAATTTATTCATAATAGCCATACAACCAAACACATATGGATACCACAAGGTCGGATATTTGCCTCTTTTTTTTTTTTATTTGTAATAATTTAGGAAAAGAAAGGGAAAGGAAAGGAAAGGAAAGAGAAGTTCGGAGGGGAAAAAAGGAATTGATAGAAAGGTGGAAAAAAAAAAAGAAATGAACGACGAGTGGTTCACATCACCCTCAAAGCTTTGTTTTTTTCCTTTTTTTCCGCGATGTCGGAAGAAGGCGAGGAGAGCATTTATTGGATATGAAATGATCTGCGATTACCCACCAACTTGACGCCACTCATTTATCCTTCCTTGGACATTCTCTTCACTTTCCTATCTCTCTATATTACCTGAAATACTTACTTACAATCAATTACTTCAAGAAGATTTGTTAGTATGATTTTAAATGGCAAAATTAGTAGGATTTTTTCTTTTTTACAACCTTGTAGGTTTTTTTTTTTTTTTGATTAATTTTTTTATTGTACGTATCTTTTCAATCGTCATACTCATATTGCAATCTATTCCATATATTTAAATTTTGCAGTATTATGTAACAAAAATTTCATTCGATTTTAGAAGTGAAATGTGTTAGAAACTTGTGTATCATTGCTGAAGTTATTTTTTGCAAATTTATCGTTTTGTTTGATCAGAGTGGATTTAGCTTGATTTCTTTCATATGTCATAAACTTTTGTTTCTACTACAGAGATTTGGGATTATTTCATTGTAAATCCTTCATATCAAAATCCCGACAATATGCACTAAATCTTAAGAAATAACTACCAAAACCTCGATAATACTCATTAGAATGTTAGCAATTGTTATCAAAAAAAAAAAAAATTGATGATATTTGTTAAAATTTTAAGAATATCCAATAAAGTTTCAAGAATGATCAAGAAAACAGACTCGAAAATAACTGTTGTAATTGTGGGTGAATAACTAGCAAAATTTTTAAAAATGGTAATCAAGATTTTTACAATAATTATTGTGCCGGAATTTTGTCGGTAATTTTTAGTTTAATTAGTATAATTAGACGGAAATTATTGACAAACAAATAATTTAATCAATTACAAGAATTATTTGTCAAAACAAAAAAAATGGATTAAAATGAGATGTGTAATGCATATGGTATTGTTATATGAGTGAATGTTATGTGTTAATTAGTTGTTGAATCCAATTCAATTCAATTCATTACAGTTACCCGAATGGGGCAAAGCAATGGAAAAAAACTGAGCAAATGGGAGCTAATCAATGGGCTAACTTCATTGGTTTAGCCCGTTGGTAGTTATTGTGTTTGGAAAATTTTTCTAAACTAATAAATGTAAATTTTATGGTAATGGCTTTGAGAAGGAAGGAAAAAAATTGTTGAAATGATGTGAAGAGAGAGAGAGAGAGAGAGAGAGGTGGAAGGAAGGATGCAAATGTGTTTGGTTGGATTGCTGTGCTGTTATGAAAGTTACATATTATTTGATGAGTTGAAGTAAAAAGATTTAAAAATTTTCGTTTTGTTTCTTTTCTTTTAGGAAAAAATAATTTTTTTAAATACAAAATTTTAACATTGAGTTCAACCTATTTGGGGGAAGAGTTGAAAATGATCTGAATTGAGATAAAAAAAACTTTTATAAAGAAATGAAAAAAGAGAGAGCCACATTTTTGAAAAGAGAGAGACAATTTGTTTTCTCTTGGGTAAATTGAAACAAATATTTTTCAAATTGGGATGATTAAATTTTCTACTTTTCATAAATTGCGAAACATATCGCATCGATTTGCTGAAAATACAAAACTCGTGAGTTTTGTTTAACAATTTGACTCGTTAGTTCGCTAATGATCAAGTGCTTAGTAATTTTTTGAACTTTTAATTTTAAACATATGAAATCTACATAACTTCTAAATGTACATTGAAATTGGTAAAAATTTTTCTTCCTACTCTTATTTTAAATCGAAACTTAGAGAGATCATCCATGCGGGATTTTTTTGAACTGTTTTAATCTTTAAGCCCAACAAAATGTTTGCTATATCTTTGAACTTTTTTGATGTTATCTATGAAGTTGACAAATTCTACTATACAATATCAAACATAAAATTTACGCGAGTAGCAATACGGCATAAAAGAGAAAGTATTCATTATTACTAATATTACTCGCAAAATTAGCACAGAGATTTTTATCGAGAAATAACGGGACAAGCTACTCGCATCTTAAGTCACAATCACTATCCATATTGCCATTATCATTATAATCATTACCATAATCTGTAATTTTTGATATGAAATTTAGACTCATTCAAAAATTCGACTGATTGTTAATTTTTTTGGGATTTGATTAAAAGTAAAAATTATCAAAGATTTGCTAAATATTCCTATTTTTAACAAAATTTAAAAGTTGACTAAACATTTATCTTTTTTCATTCTCGAAATCTCAACTAAAAATTTCCCTTGCTTTCTTGACATAAAGCATACCTTCGTGAGGAAGAAACAACTCAACACATCTGGTGTGAATTGTTAATTATAAGGATAATATGTGATCCTCTAAGTGTATCCGTCTGTCACTCTGTGCGTGTTGTATGTATGTATGTATGTGTGTGTGTGTGTGTGTGTGT
>UPTC01000061.1:0-28720 GCA_900537255.1 Acanthocheilonema viteae | reverse complement strand
TGTGTGTGTGTGTGTGTGTGTGTGTGTGTGTGCATGTGCGTGTGCTGCCATTACTTTCCCAGTCCATTCCATAAATTATGCTTTTAACAAGGAAATTACTGTTGTCGGAGAGGAAGAGAGGAGAGGGGGAGTGGGGCGGTGACGTCTACCATTAACCCGCCACCGCCACCTATCATCATCACCGTCATTACCACCACCATTACCACGACCATCGTCATCATCATCATCATCACCAGTTTGTCGGAAATACATTTTAAGAATACGGTACTCCAGAATTCGTTCAAAAATTTGTACTTTAATTTTGGCAATAGTGCCGCACGAGTATGATTTATTCACGATACCATACAATCGTCATTTATTAAGTTATAAAATTCACTCTAATACAATATTTGTTTTTCTTAAAGAAGTAAAAAAAAAATAATTTCATTAGAATTTAAATAAATATAATTAGAAAGAGCGTGAAAAAAAAAACTTTTCATCAAAAAAAGAAACATTTTTCATTTTTTATTTTAAGAAATACCAATGTCTTTCTTTATGCAAAATATATATTGTAATATGAATTAACAACTTTGATCTATTGGTATTGAAAATGATGTGGAAAGTGTATGGAATTGCAGTCTGAGTTTAACTCATCATCGGGAATGCCTTTCAGTTTATCATTGAGATGAATTTATATTGAATTTGATCGAAATACTTATAAATTTAAATACTTAAAAGTGATTTAAAGTGTTTGAGTTTCTTACAGGAATGTTTATTGAAAGAAATAGTTATAAAAATCATGATTTTATTTATCAATAAATAAAAACGTCGCGATTTCTTTTAATACATAAAATCATAAACATACTTTTGAAGTAAAAGAATGTTACTTTCAGGTTACTGTTTCAGACGGAATCACGTAAATACTGGATCAGTTTAGTTTGCTTTCCGGACGTCTGCCAATGACTTCCCCTTTTCCATTTCCCCCGTCCGTATCATTTCCCACGGAAAGATTCAAATTTTTCATCCCACCATCTTACATTTTTCCGCCACCATTTCCACCCCATTATTTTGGCAGCACGCTTTTTAGACCATTGCAATTCCCACAGTTTAATACTTTGAATATCCGTAAGTTATTAATTCCCTTTCTTTTTCTTTCTTTTTTCCATTACGTCAAACTTCTTAAAAAAACGATACCGTTTCAAATACGTGTAATAATTATTACGTATGTTCCTTTCACTTATCCCGTGAATATGTTGTGAATGTTTTTAAAATTTTGAAATGGTAATTGTTATTTTTAACGATTTTCATTTAAACCATATTTTATCTAATTTTGTAATTTTAGTTTATTCTAATAGAGAAATTTTAATGAATGAAACGTATGCTATGTTTATCATTACATCCAAAATTTTTAGTTCCATTGATTTATAGTGAATCAAAAGAAGTGAACAACGATGAAATAATTAAAATTCTTATGGAAAAAAGTTTTATAATAGCTTAGGTAAAAAACTAAAAAAAAATTTTTTCGTGAACTTTAGAAGATGAGAGTGAAAAGGAAACATCGCAGGATGGATTAGACCAAAGAGAAGGGATGTTGTATAACGAGGACATATGTCAAGTGTCTGCTAAGTATTACTGTATGAGAATTACTATACTAATCGACGTGGATTAATTCTTCCTATCTGTCACTACCTTAGTAGAGTATGTGAAAATAATCGCCAGAAATATGAATGCCATCAAACAGTATTTGTTTTATCGCAGCACTGTGATGTTATTTCTCATTAATATTAGGGCGACAATAAGTATTATCGTTATCTTTATAAGTAATATGTTATAAGCGCATTACTAATACTGTCACATTGATATGAACACGTACAGTCCGCTATTTATGGTAAATACGTACGATATGCTCGTCCTGAAACGTACGTCAGAACTGCAAAAAAATTGGTAGAAATCATGGCTAAACAAACTATCACGTAAAATATACAATGTATAATATTATCAAATTAACACAAGCAATCTGAGAGTAATCATTCAACGTACTAAATATCACATTATGAATTTCTTGTAATTATAGCAATGATAATTTTTGGCTGTTTGGAATTATCGTTCTGATAATTTATTAAACTTTCAGCTTTTAAACCTTTGACACCGTCTGCAACCTTACAATGTCCATCATGCAAAAACATTTACCTGAATCCGACCGATCTGATGATTCATATGGCGTGGCATCAACAACAACCACATTTGCAGTCTGTCGCATGCAATAGTAGAAGTGTCGATGCAAGTAGCAGTAGCAGTGGTACTGCCAGGAGTAATACTAAAAAGAGTGGTACTCATCGAACGAAAACAACGGAATCCGTTTCAGTTAGCACAAGAAGTGGAAATTCTGCACGATCATCACACGTGAGCACTTGCAAATGTTCTGTATGTGGAAAAACATTCACGAGACATTGGCTTCTTCAAGGACATATGAGAACACACAGTAAGTTGCTGAAGCTAATTAGGACTGATAAAATTGTTTTTAAATCATTTGAATAATTTATGATTCAAAAGGAATTTTCGACTTTTTTTCTTTTCCTAATCATAACTGAATGTCACATTTAAACTTGAAATGAAATATCATTTTTGTTAAGATATTACTTTAAACTGTAGAATCTCTTTTTCACAATTTTAACTACTTCAAATTTTGATTTATGAAAATTATATTTTGTTATAGTCATTCAAAGTGATATATATATATATTAAAGATTGGTTCCATTTTTTTAGCTGGTGAAAAACCATTTCAATGTCCTGTATGTACTAAAGCATTTGCAGATAAAAGTAACCTGCGCGCTCATGTACAAACGCATAGTGGTAAGTGATGTTCTTCTGAAATTTCATTTTTATGCAAATTATTTCTCATACAAATTAATTTAGCACTTTTTTATTACGTTGGAAAATTGAAATTAACATTAAGTGATATGAAATCATTCCAAATAACATTTTCGTTTAAACTTCTGACAATAAAACTTTTTATCAGCGGGTAATTATAACTAATTTGATTTTTTAATTACTCATGCAAAAATATTTTGCTTCCTTTGAACAGTGATCATATCCAGTATTTACCATTGAATTTCTACTTAAATATTTTGTTTTTGTTGTTATAATACTTTTGTATTACTGCTGCAGTGCTAATAGCTAGCCTAAATAGAAATTTAAGAAAAATGCAAGAAAATTCTAAAGTTCTTACTATACAATTATTATTCTTTTTATATTACTTTCTATGATTGAATATAAAAAAGTAGCTTTTAAGTGACTCAAATCGAATTCGATGAAATTTTTATCAATAATATAACTTTTAAAAATGATTTAACTTATTAATTCATTTTAGCAATTTAATTAAATACATTTTATTGTTTAACCTTAGTAATTTTATTGCAATATTTGTCTAAATCGTGAATACTTGTAAAAATTATGACATTACTCTAATTATCATACTGCAGAAAAATTACTTTTTGCTTATTTTATTGAAGGTGTCAAACCGTATATCTGTCAACGTTGTGGGAAACGTTTCGCATTAAAAAGTTACTTATCAAAACATGAAGAATCCACGTGTATACGATCCGTCATTAAACCAAGGAAAAATTCCTAGTCTTGCCATAAATTAATATTCTTTTTTGATCGAAGATTTTTTTGGTTAATTTTCTAAGTGTTAATAATTTAATGTAAAATAAATGTTAATTAATTTACTTAAGTCTTAGCGTTGTAAATGCCTCATATATATTGCATGCAACACGTAAGTTTTACATGTTCTCGTTTAAGTTTTCTCTAGTCCATTTTGGCTATAAATTGATCATCAATTTGGGCTGTGATACTTGCCGAAATTAATTTTTAATTATATAAAGATAAGACTTTGTGACTTTTCCTTTATCTTTTTCTTCTTTCCGTTTGCAGAAACGATTTTGTAAAATTGAATAATCACTTTGAAATTTATTCAAAATTTTCTTTGATTGTTTGTTTGATAAAATTGAGATCACTCGTATTTTTCTCTTTTTCTTTAACAAAAATTAATGCTTTGATAGTTGTTGATAGAAAAATATTATTAGGTTAATATTTTCCTTTTTTTTGTTGACAAAACAAATTGATGGCAATAAACGGATAGCGTTTTCTGATTTTTCTTTTTTTAATATCTTTCCTGAATAGTTAAAGAAAAGTTAAATATTCCTATCCGTTTATTGCTATTTCTTTATTTGCTAATATTTTTTTAAAAAAAAAGAAAAGAGGAAAAAGAGAGACGATTATGGTAATGAAACTTTTCTGTCAAAGTGTTCGGCGATCATTCTCACTATCAATTTGTACCGGTATTTTTTTAATAACAACGATTCATGTCTTGAATTTCAATAAGTTTTATGGTGGATAAATTATACGGTTATAATAATTTAATAATTTATGAATTTCTTACTCAAAATGGCGAGATGATAACAATAAGGTCGTACATTGTTTTCCCTCATGTCATAAGCATCACATTGTATGGTGGAAAATATTGAGCTATCGGAAATTTTAATTTAATATGAAGGAGTCAAAAAGAAAAATCAAATAGCCTTAGGTCTATTTCACAATAGCAAAATTTGTTATGCATTATTGCATAGGTTAATTAATTGTATTAATTCATCCATCAGTGCATAAATTGGCATGAACTAAGTTAAAAGATGATGGATACAATTCAATCTAATTAATTCTAAATCACCGATTACGTTCAATGGATTTCAGCAAAAATAGGCTTACAAAATATTTTAACTTTTAGCTGTTCATCTATTTAAATGTAGCTTAACTTTTTTGGTGTGAATTACAGTTCAAATTTTGTAGTTCAAATTTCCAAAATATATCTATTAATTACTTCTGAATTCATTCTTTCCTCAATGGTTATTGTTATGAAAAGTATTTTCAAGAAGTTTGCATCAATCACTTTGTTCCGTTCTTTTCATATAACAATACATAAACATGTAAAAAAGCATAACACTGAATTCATTCATTGGATGAGGTAGAATGCTAATAGCTAATAACAATAATTCTATAAAAACTGTCTAAGGAAATATTCCAAATTAAAACAATTTCGAATAAAACAAAATTTGATCTTACATTCATTTATATTTCAATTTACAGTAACGATTTTTAATTAACAATAGTGAAACAAACTGAATTCCAAGAAATCATAAATCTCAAAAAAAAATCGAAAAAAATATCCTTTTTGACTAATTACTGCCGATTCCTTTAGTTTTTTTTGTCTTTCAAGAAATGTTAAAATTTGATTCAAAACTTGAACGTTGAAATATCAAAATTTGATTATAGTAAACAATTTTTTTTGTTCGTTTTAGATTACAATATTTAGTTATAATATGGACATCCAGCAAACCTTTGATACGGTAAACGATGTGCTAATGATGGAATGTTAGCATCGGTCGAAATGAATAATGCATGTTCGATTAATTGCAAATCAGTATTTTGCAATTGAATTGGTAAACCTAACTGTGACATAGTTATTGGAATTCCATAAGCTAACTTTTTATTTATTGCCTGAAAAAAAGAGGTGGGAAAATTATAATAAAATTTTTCAATCAATTTTTAGATAAAAATTTCGATCACTATAAGTGTTGAAATCATTACTTATGAAAAAAAATATTGCTGAAAAAAGTGGAGAATTATTTTTGACACTTCACCCAGTGGAAAAATACTCTTGAAATGCTTACTCTAGTGATAATTCCTCGAGCTAAATCAGAAAGATTAGCGAATGCTTCTTTCGGAAGGCCAAACGTTTGATCAACGTCAATAAATTTCATCCGTTGAATTTCTGCTTTGCCAACGATTCGATTGTCTCTGAGCTGGGCTGTGATTGCAGATACAGTTGTAAGTTGGATATGGCCAACTCTTGTAGTGGTACCATCCAAGAAAATCAGACCATCTATTATGAATTCAACTATAATAGTGCCTGAAATATTATTAAAATCTATTTTACTTCAAAATCTTTAAAAATCTAAAAAATTTATGCAACATATATAAAGTCCGAAGTAGAAACAAATTTCTAATTAAATTCCAACCAATATTCTAAAATTTACCTCCGTTAGCAGCTTTAAATTGCACGGATGGTGCCCGGTTTGTTTTGATTATAATGTAAACTCGTTTTCCGGGATTTTTTTCACGAATTTCCGGTGCAATATCACCCAAACATATACCGAAATTCAAGAAAGTATCTATTGTTGTGCGACGCTTCTTACGATCATGCTGCGAATTCGTTTCATTCAAAGTCATGTTATCACTCACATCCTGAATTATTTATAGAAGGATGTCAGAGACGAAAAATGAAATTTGAAATAAAGAAAAAACAATCTCCAAGTTTTGTAAGTTTTTCTCTTGCCTTAAATTTTGAGCATTTTTTAAACTTTTATTTTTTATTAAATTGTACATTTTTATTTCGTTTGTTAAATTGAAGTTTTCTGTTTAATTTAAAATAATTTGCAAATTAATTTCTTTTATTAATTGTATTTTATTTACTAATTAATCTCTTATAGCAATTAACTCTGTACCCACCTATTGAACTCATACATTCTGTAAATTAACTTTGAATTATTTACTCACTTTTTAAACTTTACTAAAAATTATTCCATTCATTGACACATTGCTCTCACAAACCTTATTATCCTGCAATTCAAGACTCAATTCAAAATCGACATCATTCGTCGAACATGTTAAATTTAATAAATCACCAACAACTGGTATCTCAGGACCGATTCGAAATGTAAAAATACCTTTTCTAAAAGAATTACGCTGACACTTTTTCCAACTTTTTTATATGGAAAGAAAAAAATTGTATTTAATTTCAATGAATAATTTTAAATACTATAATTCGTTTCGAGTTAAACCAAATTTTGTTCTTTTCAGTCATAAAATCGTTTTACAAATTTTGTTCATATAAAAAATAAATGAAAATAAATAACTTTTTTATTATCAACAGAAATATATCAAAGTATACAATTTGTGCCAATTTACCACTGTAATCCTTAATTTAACCATTATAGGACGATTATCAGCACATGCATGAAAGTAAAGTAATGGCAAACCTATGTAAATGATAGAGTAATGTATTGAATGTATAATCACTGATAAGTAGATCAAACATTTTTCCACTGTCTGGTATCGGGTATTGTAATAGAGGTGGTGCAAAAGGTGTGCCACCTTGTGCATTCGGACTAAACTCTCCTAATAAATTAAAAGTCAAGTCAGAATTTGTTGCCGAGGAATCCAACAAATATATTGATAGAGCTAAGTTTGAAGCGCAGGTCTGAAATGATCCGTTCATGGTTTACAGGATTACTTAAAAAATATTTTCATCAAAATTATTGAGATTTCTCGGTAGAGTTAGTATGTTATTATTGTTCATACTTCTTAACACAATTATATTCTACTTTTATCGAATTAAATCTAGAAATATTCTAACTTCGTAAATTTTGTCGAAATATTTTACTTGAAAATTAAAAGAAACATCATCTTCAGATTTGTTTTTTTTTTCAGATTCTCTAAATTACCCTGCAATTTATTAAGTTATTCGCTTTTAAAATAGTAAACGACATACTTGAATATGCTTTATAATATTATCAGCATAATGCGATATTATTTCATTTTTTCCATAATCGCAATTAGAACACTGTTGCCATACATTATTATTTACATTTACTGACCCAATCTGTAATCATTTCTTATTTATTGATAAGTTCTCGATTGAATAAATAAGCATAATTAAGAAGATTTGTAAATGAGCATATCTTTTTCATTTATTAAAATTTTATTTATAATTTTGTCAAATTTCTTCATTTCACTTACATTTCTTTTTGTTCTTTGCCAATTTCCATTCTTGTGAATTTTTTGTATCTTTTGAGGAAATTTCTTAATTATTTCTACAGGTACAGATGACTTCTGACCTATTTTTTCTTGCAAAGTAACAGTATCCGGTAATGTGTTATTAAGTAAGCGTTCCGACTTTGCTGACGGTTTATTGCTGTCTATCTTTTCTTTTTCTGGACCGGCTGTATTTGGCACTCCATCTGTGAATATCGCTTTCGTACTAAATTTCAATGACATATTGTTGGAATAATAGCGTCTACAAATGTCGGAATAACACTGAAATGAAGTACTGAATTTGATTTGAATTAATATTGTTACACAAATATGAAATTAAAGGGGAAAATTGGTCGTTTTCTTTTTTACGAGGTCAATGGTCAGTGACTGCTAGGTCATCTTGTCAAACTCTAACAGACTTCAGGCACATTTATCCTTGTCTGAGTACATGTTAAGTTGCATCTAAGGAGAGATTAATATTTAATAAAAATTCTGTGCAGATTGAATGATTTTCGGAATCAGCAATTTAAAATGATATGATTAAAATGAAATATTCTAAGAAGTTTTCGTTACATTCAAAAAATATGGGAGTCAAATTCTCAGATAATGTTGTCATTTCGGGATGCTGATACAAAAATTTACCTCGAATTTAATTTAAATTAGGCTATAATTATCAAAAGAAAAGCAAACTGCACTTACGTATTCAGGTAATTTTTTCCGTTCATTGACCAGGAAAGAAGCATATGAAATTAATTGAGTAATTGAGATCTTTTGTGGTATATCAGCTAATCGAGAATTCACATTCTTATCAATTAATGGCGGTATCATATTGCAGAATTTTTCTGGTATCGTTGCATAAGCTTGTGATATAATCTTATTCTAAAGATTTTCAAATAAAAAAATGATGGAATTTTTTAAAAGGAATTTTTTTTTTATTATTATTTTTTATTGACTCACAAATTATTTTGGTTATTATGCCAAAAAATTTGTATTTTTTTAAAAAAAAATAACAAACTAATACAGCATTTAAAAATTTAGCAATTAAATTTTGCTTCAATTAATTAATCAATTTTATTTGTTATCAACAGTTATTCATTTGATATTTTTTGATAATATATTTCTAATATATTTCATATTAGAAATATATTATCATAGACAGTTGTCATAAATAATATATTTAAATTCAAAAAGTTTACCCAATTACTGCTTCTGCTTTAAATCATACATTAATTTTAATTGCAAAAAAATGAGCTACCCGAAAATTATTATTGATAATTTCACCAATTAGGCCACCATTGATAATATGAATATTTAAATAACCAATTGTCAAAAAACATTTAGTCATACGAATGTACGCAGCACCATTGTAAGGATTGCGTTCAATTGCTATTTGTAATGATATCGATATCTGTAAAAAATTACTCAATTAATTCTTTCAATTTTTTTTGCAAATTAATGGAGATGGAGAGAAAAGAAAAAAAACCTGTTGAGCGTCAATGCATAACGTTCCACAAAGCGGTAAAGGCAATAGAACAACGACTTGCCCGCCAAGTTGTCCACTCAAACTGAAATTTCAGTAATACAATAAAATTCAATCAATTTTTAGAAACAGTAAAATTTTAACAAATGAAATTAAGAAAATTAAAATGAAATTATAAAATGATGAAGCAAAATTAAATTTGGTGATGAGTTGCTTGAAAGTTAAATACGAAAAAAATGATTATAAAAAATGTTAATGTATAATTTAATTTTACACCAACTAATTTCAGCTGAATTAAAATTTCGATAAGTTCATCATTAAAAAATGAACGATTATTTTAATTATGAATAGTACAGTCTATCGATAGATTAAGTTAAAATGTAATTTTTCCATCTGCATTGGACCTCTAACTCAATCAAACTGTATTTTTTTGAGAATTGTTGTGTTGTTTTTTATGCCTACATCTTTTTATATTTAATTAAATAAAGGAATGGCCAGAAATGTGTGTGCAAGAGCCTAATGTCATGTATAATAGATATATTTTGTTCTTCAAACTACTTCAAAAAGATCTACTTGGAAATTAACAAATATTAAAATTCGAGTGGCAATAATTAATAAGATTCAAAAATGATCAAAATTTCAGTGCACTGTGAATTGTTAGCATAATTGACGATCTTATCTTTTCGTATTCAAGATTCTATTCTATTCTTATTACAATTTTTATTTTTAATGAAATTATCAAAAAATAAAATACCTTAGGTCAAAATTTTGAATATTGAGTGCAATTTCATTATGTGATATTGGAAATAATCCTATATTTCGAGCACATTGATAATTTGTTATCAGTATGTTTGTAAGGTATGCACATCCATTAACCTAAAAAAATGCTAGAAAAATATTCATTAAATTATAAAAAAGTTTTGTTGACACATAATAAAAATCTTTCCCTTAAAAAAGATCAACTTATTTAATATTATTTATCTTAATGTAAAAAAGTACAATTGGTTTATTTTCAAATTAATTTAGAAAAATAATTCCCATTAAAAATTCAAGAGTGGGGCAAATTAAAATTAAAAGTTTAATTTAAAAGTTCATAATAAAATTGGATATTTAAGTTATTCTCTGCATTATCAAAAATAAATTATAGACATAGATTTAGTTAAGTAATTATAGTGTAAATTAATGTCGACTAAAATTTAAATCAAATTAAACAAGAAAAATGAATTGTCATACTTCCGGAAGACTTTGAGAAAACGATGGTATTCGAACATTCCATATTTCTTGATTCAGCATTTGCGCAATCATCGAACTGCCGTAGCGGAACGCATTCCTGTTAAATCGTATTTTGAAACCCGGATAGCCAACATGTCCGTAGGATCGTAAAATCGGGTTGAAATTAGCTGAATGAACTCTGTAAAAATGAGACAGTATATTAAAAAATAAATATTAAAAAATAAATATACGTTACTTAAAATAATTTTTGTTCATAAAATATTTATAAAACGAAAAACAACTTAGACATTTTAAGAACAATAGTTAAACTATTTTATATTATGCAAATAAGAATGAAAAATTGAGGTGCGACTTTTTTTATTTTCAAAATTTGCATCAGAAACAAATCTATTTTAAAAATTCATAGCAAGCTAAAGCTTACTCTTTTAAAGTTTCAGTATTGCTCACATCACATTCCGAAAATGATGTCAATGGCCTGCCGGGTGAATTTTGTTGTAATACAGAATTACTAAGTACAGGACATAATGATAATATTGCTAGAAATGTCGATATCTAAAATGTTTACTGATGCAATCATCATTGCTCATTTTGAATTATTGAAAAAAACAGAAAAAGCAATTCGTGAGGTGAAAATGCAAAGGAAGAAATAAATTAGAGATTTCTGGAAATATTTAAACAATTTGGATTTGAATTAGCAATTATTTTCATTTGATTTTAAACTTTATCTAAAGTAGCAATTGTTAGACTTCTTCGGTTTTAATCAATTCAATTAAGGCTTACCAAAACATTCATAACTCATACGTTGCTTACTGTTGAATTGAAATGACAAATATTTATTTTCCTGTAAAAAGACAGATTTGAAAGATTTGAATTCCAAGATAAACTTTGTTCATATTTCATTTAAACACGATTTAGCAAATTTAATCTTTGTTAGTTGAAGCTTTTTTCTAAAGAAAATACAAAATAACATAAAGTAATTTATCAAAAAGTATTTAGTATTTTGCATTTATATAAGCTCAAAATAACGAATATTTGATAATAGTACAGCAATAAAGAAAAACAATACGGATATAAAAATAAAGCTATTAGTGATAATAGCTATCAACAGTGACAGTTTTTGATTAGCATATTAAGTGATATTGCTAAACTCGTGAATGAAACCAGTTTTTGATGCCAGTCGGGACTGCAATGTGATAATATATTTTACCATTTATGTTACTATTTACCTAGCAGAAAATGAAAATAAAGAAAATGTTTAACATTGAATAAAATCACAATAATTATTTTGATTGATTAAATAATTTCAAAGTAAATAATAATCTCTTCAACATTTCGTTTCACTTAATAACCACTATTCATAAGAAATGTTTTAAATATAAATTAAGATTTAAGTTAAAAAGAACCTTGCTTTCTATATAGCAAACCTTGCTATATTAATTTTTTAAGAATGCTGATTTGTTTGAAAATTTAAAATTAAATAGTATGTTTGTCTCCTACCTTAATATCCCTTCTTCAATGGATACAAATTTTTACAAGTTGAAACGTTTAATGCTTCTTCAATGTTTGGTCATACATTAAGCAGAATTGGCCAAATGGCCAATTGACTTCGAAAAACTGGTTCATTTAATTGACAAATTTCTTGGTGTTTCATTAAGAATTTAATCAAAAATATTTCTCAAAATGATTTATTTGCCTCTTTGGAAGAAATATCCTCGACAAATAATAAATATTGCAAAGGTATAAATGAGATCATTGAGCCAATCGTTAATGATCCGGAAAAAGACGAAATGAATGAATCAACTAGTCGGATCAAGAAACCGGTAAACTTCAGAAATGATAACAATCAAAAACTACCTATTTGCATAAATTATGGTTAAATTGCTTTCTCTTTCAGTTTGCTCCCTTCTAATGTCACTGTCCTTCCTTCTCTTTCTTTCTTAACTCAGGAAACGAGTTTTCAACGTTGCAATATAGGTTGTCGACAAAAGATAATAATTTTATGTGATACAATTTCAAAAGTGATTAATATCAAGGATAATCAGGAATCATTCGTTTATCTTCTATCCTTTCAATATTGATTAATTTTCATTTTTCTTTTTTAGCATTTGAAAAAGGATTATGCAAATTCACAATATTCTTTTTTACAAATCGGAATAATTTTTCGTATAGGCTTTTTTTTAAGAGGAATGAGATTAAAATTAATGTTAATATCATAAATAATATCTCCAACATTGTAATGCAAAATCGATTTTCATCTTTTAAGCTTAAAAATTTTTTCAAAAGAAAAGCAATGCAAAATAATTCGAATACATATCAGTAGAAGAAAAGATTAATTCAAACAATCATGATTTTACAATACTAAAAATGATTGCAATACTTAAATAATGATGACCCTAACGACATCATATTACTATAAAATATATTTCGTCTATTTATTGCTTGAATTATATATATTTAAAATTACATTCATCAACTGTGATAAATAGTTTTTTGTAAGCAAACGAATTATATAACTATAACAAAACGAAGTGAATTCATATATATTTATAAATTCAAAAAATCAAGAAAACATATAGATATACAAATAAATAAAATGAAGCTATTACTGTCCATTAAGAAATAAAAACCACAAATTCTGCCGAAACAAAAATTTTAACAATTACTATTTAAAAGGAGTTTGAAACAAACTACTATTTCACCTTCATGATAGAAGTTTGAGAAATTTTCAAGTTTGTTTATGCATATAAATATGTCAGAAACATTTCGATATTTACAAAAACAATTTAGGCAATGCAAAAAATGTTATGAATATGTTAGAAAATAAAATCAAAAAAACTTATAAAATGAAAGAGTTAAAGAAATAGTTTTATTAGCAATGTTTAATTTTTTAGGCATAAGTCTGGTTTTTAAATACCAAATTTTGAAAAAAAAAATAATTAAATGCAGATATGCCTTCAATCAGAAATATCAACACAGTTTTTTCATTTGTTAAAACATACCTATAATTTATTGTTTATGCTTCGAAATTAAAATAAAATGAAGTGATAACTAAATAATTAGTTCCAGCCTCATATACATAAACTATATAATAAAATGAAATGCTGATGATGAAAAATTTTCGCTGATTTAGTTATATAAATTGTCAAATTAAACATGTTCTAAAAGATGCTGAAAAAATTGAGATGAAAATTTGCGTGTGAAAGAAACAATTGGAATTTTGTGAAAATTGATACTATTTGATAAGAAGGAAAGGAAATTATGCGAAACAATGCACTGTTTGTTTGAAATTGAAATTTCAACTTGATAGCATTTATTGGGGTGTATGGAGGAGGGCAAAAGGACGAAAAGAAACCTTCCGCCGCCTTTCACCCGGTTGTCCCCTTTCCACATACCGCACCGCTTCAATTCCCCCGTTTTCCCGTCGTTCATCCCGAAACAGGCAAGGTCATTTCAATCCAATTATACAAATATTTTATATTACACCACAGACAACTCAAACAATCTTTCTCCTTTTTTTTTCCCAATCCTCTCTCCACCTTATGGGTAGAAATTAATTTATATCATTTATGTGAGACAAGAAAAGAGCAATAGCCTTATTCAAACATTTGATTTGCGACATAATTAATCATTTTACATTGCATGACTTTTGATCATTTACAATCATTTACGTTGCATGACTTCAGTTCCATCCAATTAGATATTTTTATTTAAAAAAAATCTCTGCAATTTATTTGATCAATCAGTTAAATATTTTAAAATTTGCTCCACTTTTCTTTCTCTATGTTTCCAATTTTTAATTAATTACGAGAGATACTTTTGCATCTATTGATTTCAACATTTCTTTTGCAATTTACAATTGCTATAGCAGGCGTCCGGTTATTTCGAAATTTATTCTGTTAATAAAGAAATTATTTTCATCATTTGCCAGTTTTCTTTTTTATTATTTGTGTATTGTTTTTGATTGATTTCAGTTACCTTTTACATAAATATTTGATATCTTACTCAATTTGATTTAATTTTCTTCGTTTTTAACCATCTGTCATCACTTGTAAAATTAGCAACATATAATTTACTTATATGTTGTCGGAAAATCCGAAATTGATCCATAATATAAGATTATCAAATTAAATTCTTTAGAAATATTCCCTTAGTAAAATGTATAAATTTGTTCTGATAGTTAAACTAAGGAAGCTACATTTCACAATTTGCCTTTTTAAATTTTATTTCTTGTCATATGACCTCACTGTGTTCCTAATAATTTATTTAGGGATTGCTTTATAACACCTTTGTCCTTAATTGTTCTTTGTCTCTTATATGAAACCGATGTAGCTAACAATAATCTCACAAAGCCCTTTGTCTTCTTTGCTTCTTCCTTCCCAACATGACATTGTTTGACCTCGGGGTTATCTATCAAACCCATTATCTACTATCTTCGTACCGTCCTACATTGGGATATAGTTAAATATACCAGGAGGTGGGGCCATCTTTTTCATTCATTTCTACATTCGTACGCTTTCTTGCAACTGTCATTAAAAATTTAACTGCTAATTTTTATCGTTGTTAATTGTGGTAGCTTTGCCCACAGTATCTTCAGTTTATTGTCGTCAATATATCCATTCGATCCAATAAACTGCATCAGCGTAGTCACTATATCGAATTCAAAGTGTCTGCAACAAGTATTCTAGACCAAGACACAAATAACGAATCCAAGCTTAATCCATCAGATCGTGATCTAATAGGACGATCAACTTTCACTCCAAAGAAATACAACTAGCTCCATAACGTCAACCCAAAATTAAACTCTCCACCAAGAAACTTTCACCAATGGATTCGATTGTGCCACATAGCCACAAAGTTCTCCCAAATTAAATCAAACAATAACCTCACCAAACAAATTTCAAAATTATATATGTTGCTAATTTTTTTATTTGCCAATTACCAATTTAACTATTCTACATTAGGCTAATCATTTCATTTGAAAAGAACATTAAATCTTAAAAGTAAATCTTAAAAATCATCTCTACGATTATTATAATACTGTAGCAATATAATGATAATAATCATCAGTGAAAGGAACCTATCAGATATGTAAAATCTCATCTTATCCATTATAATGAGGAAAATATCCCCAACATATCTATCAATTATAATTTCATTTTACAATTTTTAATGCTAAATTAAGTAAAATTATGCACTGATCATGAATAATTTCTCGTCATTTTGATTAAACTATTATTAATGGATGGTGACATGAATAAAAATATCATCGTTTCAAACATTAGTGAACAAATGTATGGTGACTTTTTTTACACTCTTGACTGAACAATTTTGTTTAACATACTTAAATCTTTTGGGCAGTTTAAGAGAATTGCTATTTCTCCAGTATCCAATCGTTTTGTTGATATTCAGCAGCCCCTTGTTATGAGAGATCAAAATATATTAATCCGATAATTTCTAATATTTATTAAATTTTGCATATATCACAGCATTGCAATCTTTTTTTGGGACTTGTGGGAACGAACTACTACCAATCAACTAAGAAGCTTTTAACTCCCTCTCGATGACTGCTTTTTTCTCCCGATGATTTTTTGATGACTGCTTTTTTTAGACTTCATATTAGCAATTTGATTAACACCACAAATATAAAGATATCTGGATGAATAGCAATAACAAAACCAGTTACCTTGCAGCATGATTTCCTACGGTTTACATTTAATGCCCTCTTTCTCCCTCTATTTGGAATCAGCTGTGACATCATCAAATTCATAAAAACTTTTCGCGAAAATCACACGCGCTCACAGACAAAATTTGATTCGTTACTTCGATTCTTTAAAAAAAGAAAAAACATACGCTGAAGCCCATAAATTGTTTTGAACACATTTAAAATTACTTTTTAGAAAATATCGAATTAATATACAAACAAGACGGACATAAATATGAACAATGTTAAAAGGTACTCGCATTAATCCATTGAGCCTTGAAAAGCGATGAAATGTATAGGGTAAATTAGAATAAAACCGATGTACTCCAAAATACACAAAATCACTTGCTCAGATTATTTAGTATTACCACTAAAATTTTATGTGAAAAGAAGAGAATCGAAATGGTTCAGATATATTTCAAAAATACCAAATGCTTAAACTGATTTTAAACATTAAGGTTTGAGTTTTTGGTAGAATTTCGATTAATTCTTTTCGAAGTATGTTGAAATGATATAATTATAAACGAGACATGAGGAAAACTAATTCATTTTCATACAGCTAAAATATTAAAAGAAATAAAATTATTTATGAATTACTTCTGAATCCAACTATCTGCACTTCTGAAGAATTTCTGCAAATGTTGTATTCCATCATTTAAATCCGTCGCATGATACAGCCGAGGTTGAATCCATATTGGAAGATTCTGGAAAACAAAAACTGCTACACATTTGCGCCATCTAGCATTATTTAATATTATTGTATTCAATAAATATGGGTACAAAATTGAGCTTCTCTGTTTTGTCAAAAATTGAAATTATTTAGATTTTTGGGCGATGCTGCCCGTATCAAGGTTAGATTCGTACCGTGCAAACAACTATCCAAATACAAACTCCTCATTAGCCATGCAAATATAATTATATCACACATTTATCGTCCACTCTTCTTCAGTTTCTTTCCGAAATAGAAATATCGAATTGCGATTAATCATCAAAATATTTGGTGATTCGAAATATCACTTGTCCAAAAATAAGTAAAAAGAAGCAAAATTCTTACTTTCACAACCCGTTCGCTTCTGTATCTTAAGTCAATCAACACAATAGCTGCGTAATCGTTACGGTGTCGGATTACCCGACCAATAGATTGATTGATAGCATGCATGCATTTCGCTTCATAATATTCACTACCACTCCTTGGACCAAATTCGCTTTGCATAAACTAAATTTGCTCTCCTCATCAATTTATGAAAATCTTATTAGAATTCAGGATTTTCACGTACTGCCAAAGGACCATCTTAGCCTCACATTATCACCTAGTCATACTTTATAATTTTCGTGTTACTTTCTTTATTTAACTTCATGACCAGAACCAAACTTCACCTTATTCTGTGTTTCATTATTCCTAAATTTGTACGTCACTTGATATTATATCATTCTGTAAAGAAATTGAGATTATAAAAGGTACCTTCAGTTTCTCTTTTACAATAACATCTTCTCTATTCATATAGGGTAATCCAACGACAACAACCGTGCGTCCTAATTCATCCGAAAAATTAATTCCTGAAAATGAGAACATCTGGCTATCTTCAGCATATCATATAGTTTTCGTAGAATCAACTTTTTTTTTTCATCTTCGCTATTCATATAGGATAATCCAGCGACAAAAACCGTGCGTCCTAATGATGTAATATTAATTTTCAGATAATACATAATAGTCTCACAAATATGTATACTTCACCAGAAGTATATCAAAAGTTAGTCCTGTAAAACCGATAATTTTTCAAACTAATTTTGAAAAATCATAATTTAGCTGGAAACAGTATATACTTACATTTTAACATCAAAATATCAGTTTTAATTTTAATCAGGGAGAAATCATTTAGGGGAAAAATAAATAATATAAAACAAACCTTCACTTAATTTTCCACCAATTACCGCTAACAACAAAGCACCTTTTACTGTTCGAGCTGATTTTGCAAATTCACTAAATAAGGTTGGCAAACCGTTTCGCCGTTCAATGAACAATGGTTTAACCTTCTGCAACTTCAGTAACATGCAAGAAATCGAACTTGAAAAAAAAAATAATATAAGAAATCTTTTTGGTATTTTTGTAACCATTCCAAAGGAAATTAAAACTGAATTCCAGAACTGGGAATGATTTAAGACACGGTATAGCACAATGATTGGGAATATTGAAAGCGAATTAAGAACATATTTTTTATTGATGTGATGGAAAAGCATATTTTATTACCCGCAAATTATTGGATATTTTTTTAATAAATTCTTCCAGGTAGCCGTAACTGGGAAAGAATACGATCATCCCATTTGGAACTGCTCCGGCAATCTGTGTTAGCGTCGTTATCAAAATGTTTAGCATTGCGTGAGTTTCTCGTTTATCGTGTGTAAATATCAGTTTCATACCAGACACACTTGCTACAAAATCACTTATACATTTATTTTCTCTTAATCCTTTCCGCTATATAGGAAAAACAGAGAAAAAAATGCGAAACTAAATAGTCAAAGCACATTGCATCCTTTATTACCGCATATTAAAAAATAAAAGCAGTTAAATTCTAATAAAATGAAATTCTGGAATTTTTTTCTTCAAACTGAAACCAGATCCTATGATCGACCTCAAGCACTTAATTCCCTACCTGGATAACAATCCAGAACTTGGATGTATAACTACTTTTATAAATCACCACATTTTACACAGAAATCACACACAAAAATCAAAATGAGTCATCAATACTTGGATTGAGAAAAAATTTTCTGAACAAGAGTCTGATGCGCATGTGCAAAATATAAATATATAAATAAATGAAGAAAATGTAGTGAAAAATGCAAACTTATTGTTAAAGCTAGTAACTGATGTTCCTTTATCACATGTCCAAAAGAGCGACGGATAAGATCCTTGTCTGAATCAATCTAAAAACTTAATTTGTTTAGAATATATTGTTTGATCAAATCAAAGTGTGAATCATTATATCAACAAATGATTTATTTTCAAAATTTTAAAATCATTTCCAACAAAATCAACAAACTTCGCAACACATAGTAAGAGAGCGTATCAACGTTTCTGATGGTTCCATAGTACCACCAATCAATATTAAAGATCTGCTCTGCTTAATTATGTCATCAAGTTGAGAAGCTGGATTGATAAGATAATAACTTATTCTGCAAGTTATTAAAATAAAAATTCTTGTTAAATAATACTACGATGTTATCAGCGAAATATTAGATTTAAATAACTTCGATTAAGGAATGTAGAGGAATTTTAGTGCATGACAGGTAAAACTGTTTGAAAAACTGAATTATGATGAAGCCAACTGAAGTAAAATGCATTATTATTGGACAATAATTACGTGGATTATAAAGTATAATTTTTAATTTTGCTTCAATAGACCTTATCCAGTGATATAGCAATTCTGCAGAACTACAGAATTTAAAATAGTAAGAATGAAAATTGAAGACTAAATCAAAATGAAATGACATATCCAAGAAAGGAAGAAATCATCACTTTGCTTCATCTTTCCCAGATGCACATTCTATTATTAATCTTCCATCCTTATAGTTCAACATTAGCAATTGCAAAAACTGTTGGAATGCACATAGTGCTGATGCTACTGTTCGATCCTGTACTAATGATGATGATGTGCACCGATTAGCAGAACTTTCTAAAATTTCAATCCGTAAAAATTAATCAATTATGAAAACGAATATTTTTTAAAAACATAAAGAAAAAAAGTATAAAATAGAAAAAAAGTCTTTACGATCTACATAACTTTAATGGTATACAATGCATCACTGACGTCATGGAGACTAATGTGGAAACTTTGATTTTATCTAAGTCAAATCTGGAAATACTTTCAGACTTTGATTACGTATGTATATCCATCTTACTCAAATATACGTATTATGGATATAAACTTCAACAAACCAGATGTGAAAATGCTTTGAGATTTATTCGGTGGATCTTTCGTGCGGAGTAAGTGTTCTACCGAAAATTCATAAGCAGAATTAACTTTTTTGTTGTGCATTCCATCCAAACGTTTCGAAAATTTGCTTAGCTTCATGATTAAATGTGTTTGTTCAATATATTCTAACAAAATGTCCAACTTGTACTGTGCAAGATAAGCCTAAAAAATTCAACTATGATTGTCAACATTGTATAGTTGAACTTAGCTATTTTTTTGAAGAATTACTGCATAAACAAAATTTTACTCAATAACATTTGGATGCAACTGCGTATTTGCAACGATATTATGCAAAAATGCTATTGTATTAAATAGTAATTACGCAAGATTTTGTATGACATGGTATGATTACTACTATTCTATAATCGATCATGAAGTGATAGTTATGATTCTGCAGTATTTATTTTGTAAAATAGCTACAATAGATTATTACCAGTAACAACTATTCAAACTATAAATTTGCAATTAAGTTTACAGATGCATTTAGTGATTTAATCAGTTATCAAATCAGCAGATTTGAAATCGAGATGTGGAAGTATAACAATCACAGATAATTTAGGTCACTCTATATCAAATTCATATTCATTTTAACAGTGCTCTCTTAAAGATTATATTAGTAATAATTATTTGCTTAAAGATTCTAGAGCATAATTTCACCTTTTGTCTTCTTAATCTGCTACAAGGTAATAATTCTATCTTTTTGAAATATAGTACTATTTTTATATTACTAATGAGGAATAAAAGGAAATTAAGAACAATTTTCACTAATGTAAAAAAATTCTTACTTTACCCGCAAACGTCATCATTGTTTCAACATAATTTTTGCGCTTATCTGATGCATGATTCATATACATCAGTAACAGATTTACAATAGTCGATAACTGTCGCAGATATTTTTTATGCACTGGTTTCAGCCGACTTTGAAAACGATTTAAATAGACACTGAAAAAATAAATAAAATATTTGTAAATGAAGTGGCTGCAGAAAATGAGAATATTAGTAAATCTTGGAGTTTATGAATGTGAATGAAATAAAATAAAGAATCAACTGCGTTCCTTAATCTATCAGAAATCATGATAATTTTACTTACTCCAATACTGAAAGCAAAGATCTCAGTTCCTTTGCATATAGTGTAACGAAATGTGAATTGGTAATTGTTTCCAGCAAATTATGCGCTTCATCAATAACGATAATGTTACCTCTTAATTCAATTCCCCACGCTTTTCGTGCTTCTTTTTGAAACAAAATCTGCAAAACAATTACTAATACTCGCAGTTTAAAAATCATTACTTAAAAAGTATTTTAAAATCATCATACCATCTCTTAAGGATATATTTCTGGAACAGAAAATATTTAAAATATCACCAATCTATAGCTATGCCAGACAAGAAATTTTCCAATGTCTGAAGCTTATACTACAATGCATTAATCATAAATTTTCTTTGGAAACTTAATTTCATATCATTCATCATCAAGCAATAGTCAAAAACTGTTGGCAGCACTTATTTGGATGAGAATGTAAACTGAAATAGATTACATTTGTCAACAGTTTGTAGAGAATAACAACACGTTCATGTTCACAAATCAAAACATATTTCAAAAAACGACTCTAAAAAAAAAAGGACTAACCTGATAAGGAAGCAGCACCAACTGTGAATAAGCAACCGCCTTGCGTGATGCGAAGTACGGACAACCGGATATTCTTTTGCTATAATCTACTAATTGCGGTGCAGTGGACAATTTCGATGCAAGGATCTGATCACAAAGATCTTCGATTGCATCGCTTCTTGCAAATGGACAACCTCCCTTGCATACTTTTGCCACATACTGTAACCATTTCACTGTTAAAAATTTCAACTTTTAATATTTCAAATAATTTCAAATATAAAGGATTGTTCATAAAGCCTAAATATGATAGCTGACTTTGCAGATTATAATACGCGTTTGGTTATTTTATTATCCCTTAGTATGCTAACTGGAACACATAGCCACGTCTGCAATTTCACAGTGCTTTCAATGTGAGGAGAAATTCCCCAGGCTTTCTGTGCTTCTTCTTGAAACAAAATCTGTAGAACTATTCCAAATTACATGAAATTTAAATATCATTACTTAAAACCTATTTCAATTATCATACATCTTTTTAAGCACATATTTTTGGAAGAGGAAATATTAACAAAGTATCACAATCTATAACTGTTCCAGATATTACAACACCAAAAGTCTTATGACTATTCCGAGCAGTAAATACTTTATGATCTAAATTTCAATATATGTAATTGTTATCACTTAAACTTTTTAAGTAATAGTAGACAAATTTATGTGCTCGATAATCGTATTAGTGATGAATTTGAAACTGCTAGCAGCAAATGGAATATATGAATGATCTTTTAACACTTAACGTGAAATCATATTCTACCAGTAAGACGCAAGCTCAACTGGACAATCATATTAATGCAATAACTAAGTTTTTAAATTAAATCATGATTGGAAAAGAAAAAAAATACTTCATCATCGTCATCTTTTTGCCGTTTTTTCGAGGCTTTATTATCACGCAATTCGTTGCATCGTTCTGTCATAAGACTTGTTTTATGTAAGGCACGCACTGATTCGTTAATGCATAAGTGTTGTCTCGATCCCAACGTTACCATCCTTGGTTGAAATCTGGAAAACAACTATTAGCAAGACTCGAAAGTTATTTTATAAAAAAATATTTATTTTTACAATAATTCTTTTGAAACACAACAGATCATGCTTTCCAAAATGATATTAGTGAAATGATCAGTAGGCAATTTGAATCAAAAAAAGATATATGTAATAAAAAAAGAAAAAAACTAGATGACCGTGTTTTAGAAATTTCCTCGGCAAATTGTAGCAACTGAGAATGTGTTCGCGTGGCATAAATTATTTTTGTACAAGTCGGAGTCGGTTCTTCCACAATTTTCTTTCCAAGTTGGTCGTTTGTAAAATCTTCATCCAGTATCTAAACGATTAACATTATTGAATTTCCCTCATTCAGTATCTCCTGATAATATGAACTGGCATCATACACAACCTTACTGTCTTAGCAAAGAATTCATATAATCCGATTCAGTGATTCTCACAATTTCAACTCGCAAACTGCCGGTAATTTGATATCCCGAAAAAGCACAATTTCTTGGTTCCTGTATCTTCCAGGAAACAATTAATGTAACTTTACCTCATCTGTTTCGTTATCATTTTCTTCCTCATTATCTTCATTATCTTGTAATTTCCGTTTCGGATGAATCACCACATTTCCTAACGCTTTTTTAATTCTCTCATCTATTTTCTGATCGTTTTCAAGTTGACTGAAAAGTCCCTTCGCATCTTCGATTGCTTTAACCTTCTTGATATGAGCGTGCAACCAGTCATTTTCATCTACAATTCAACTGCTAGGTAGTATCATTTAAATTAACTGTAATTTAGTTTGTCATGATTATGTACCTTTTCCGACTTCCTGAACTACTTTCAGTTGTTCGTCAAGACTTATCTTTCTTTCTCTCTCAAAAGTCTCGAGCCAACTAAGCGTTGCACAAATGATACTCATAGATTTTCCCGTGCCTGTGGGTGATTCTAATATTCCGATTTTCCTTTCATTGATACAGGAAATAATACTTCGCATTAATGATATCTGAATATCATATGGTTCGAATGGAAACGAAAATTCTGCCATGCCTAAAAGAGACCCATTAAAAAACTGATCTATTCAATAAGTAGTACAGAATTTAATCTATAAAAAATCCTTTTAAACACTAATAAAGCAAGAACAAACCATCCATTCATACATTGAACACATAGCATCAACGAAGCACATACAGTTTAATGATAACATAATGCACGAGTAACGTAAAACACGATATAGTAAACTTCATATATGCATCCATGAAATACATATTCTTATCACACAAATTGAGCTTAAATCATAAAACTTCAGTTTAATTCAAGGTTTTGAACCTCGGTGATAATATACATTGACAAACAAGTACCTCAGGAATGTTTGCATGAATGTTTCAGTTTTGCTAATATAAATCACTATTTATCCCTTATTTCTAAATCTTTCTCATCATTGAACTGCATTTGAATGTAAAGTGAAAATTAAGGATATGGAATTTTGAGAGCGAAAATATAAAATAAAAACATTGCCGTTTGCATTGCAAAAATTAAAACTAACATTGGAAAGTTTGAATTAACTCTAAACTTAAAAAATTTGGAATCTGAGAACCAAAACGCTAAGTGTTATTAAATAGTATTGGGCTTAGACGCAAACTTAGGCTTATATTGGGCTCACAGTCACATCTAAGACGACAGCAAACGAAAATCGAGCAAATGACGCATTTGAAATTGTTGCTCCCGCAAAGTGTTAGAGACGGAGAGGAAGTCAAACGATCCTTCGTTATGATTCACGTATTTTCTATCTCTCTTTCCATACCATCCAATATTTTTTCTCTTCCATATCTGTCCATCCATCCTTCCATGTCCTAATGTCAAAGACTTACTGAAAGGTAAAAGGAGTGTGAAAGCGGTCTCGGTGATTCCCGCCATTCTCGACTTTCAACCAGTTTAAGTTCCAGTTATGCCTACCCATCCACCATGGAAGGAAGCGGGTTTGAAGCTACTCTTCTTCCGACTTTCCATTGCTCCCTCATAACATTTCCACATTTTTGATCCATACTGTTCGGATCTTCACCATTTCATCCACAGATTTACCCATCGATGAAATCGGTCGGTACCTCTAACGCCAATACATAGCAACATTTTATCTATTGCTATTTACTTGATGCCGGTACAATAAACTTATTATGTAAACAGTATTGCTTCCAAAGAATATCTGTAATACGATCCATATTTCTCGAATTTCAAAAAATAATCCAAAGTAAGAAAATTCTTGCTTCATATCCTGTTTTTTTTTTACTCTCATTTGAAGCTATTATGCAAACAATGCTTGATTTTGTCATGAAATATAGAAGTTTCAGGATGCTCTGTATGTTCACGCCGACTACATTTTATCAAATATACAAATATGCATGTGTATAATAAATAAAGATATTTGAATATATATTACTAAAAGAATAAACGTCTAGAAAACAATTAAACCTATCTAAACATATCGAATCTGACGAAAAATACAGCATCATTTTAACAGAATAAAATAAAAGGCAAAATTTTAATGAAATTAAAAGGCACATATTATGGCAATTAGCTAATGACCACTAATAAAATAACGATTGTATAATGAGACAAAGAATCACCAAATCAAAAAGATGTTCAGGTATCGCAATATCCTTAAATGATATAATGGCACAAAATGCAACCAAAAAGCTTCTAAGGCTATCAATAAAACAAATATACCAAATATAATTAAAAGAAAAGATTTTAGTCAAAAAACTGATACGTTGCTAATTGATATACAAGAATTTTAAAACAGAACAACTAATAAGTTTATCGAAAGAGAGAAGAAAATGAATAAACTCATTCTCATTTAGCATTACTGCGAGAAAATTAGAGAGGCACTGCAGAATCAAATATTTTTGATCAGAAAAGGGTCAATTAGCCGAAACTGAAATAATGTATGAGTTGCTCAATATAGATAACGATATCCATCTAAAATTATGGTAATCATTATGCTTTCAGGCTGATGTCTAATTCAGGACGATGCAATGGAAACAATATTAAAACAAGCCAAACTTCGAACTGATTGAATTCTGGATCGGACAATTTCTAAACATGACTTTTCACGTACATGGAACGAAGATATTCATTAAAGCTTTTATCAGATAATGGGCTGTGCCATATTCACCAGCTGGAGCTGAATCGTAGAAATGCTGACACATTCCTTGAGCACCATCACAACGTTTCCCCGATCCACAACATTCCATTACGATTGTTTCCATTTGCTTCTATCAAAATAAGATAATATATCACCAGGATAACATTGCAGTGATAATGCATTACTAGAATTATCAGTCTATCCCAATACAATAGCTTCAAAAAACATGCGCAAAAATATCCACGTTATAAAATTACTAAATTATTCTACATAATAAACGAAAAATGTTCCTTGTTCCAATAAAAGAAATTTTCATTCGAAAAAAGTGCAGTAAATAAAATCAAACAAATGATATAATTATCGAGAATTTATTAAAGAGAACGCTTTATTGCCAATATTTGAAAATATTGACGAAATGATGAACTAACATTATGCTCAACAAATAGTTTGTTCGCTCTATGGATTACAGAATCTACTACAAACGATTTATCATGAGGTATATTAGGATTGTCCGTTTTCAGCAGGTTATTCATTCTGCTTAAAAGCGACAAAGTTTCTATCATAATTTCACGGTATTCCGGTTCAGCAATCTAAAACATCTCTTCTTTTGCAAGAACTTAAAGAAACCATGGAGATACACTTAATATCTTAGTACATGTACACTAATCAGCTTTTCAACTAACATAATTTTTCTTCATTGAGTAAAAAACATAAAGATTCATTATAAACTTTAATATCTCAAGATTTCTGCCTTTTTTAATTTTTTTGGTATTAAATTTTCGTTTCTCCAGTCCATAAAAGTCTAACCATTATGAAACACACAAATCATTATCCAAAGTGGCAGTTCAACTTAACAAGCTCTCGTTTTTACTACTTATAAATAATTAAAGCAGTAAATTAAATCCAAACAAAACAAACCTGATTTAGTACTTCCTCAACTTGCAACGCAAATTTGATTTCTCTACGTGTCATCTGAAAATGGGGAAAAGTACCGCAGACGTTGAGTATTTTCATATTATTTCATCTTCAATTTAGTAACCTGATTCACGGAAGTCAGAATGGCTTCATGAGGTTTCTGACAGTTCTACATTTTCAACAGTTGCCATTCTACATCAACACGATCAGGATGATGCATCCAAGCAGGATTCCGGTCACATAAATTCAAGTGACCATACAAGAAATCAAAAAGTTCTTGCTGAAGCAATACTGCAACATGGAAATCAGCGAACCTCCTGCGTGACGCCCCAATGTAGAACAATATGACTGATTGATAAACCGCGAGGAAAACGTCGTACAATATCCCACAACATCTATAAGGAATTAAATTGTTACAAGTAAATGAAAAATTTTAACATGTATAATGTAAATAAGAACAAATATTATCAGTAAAAATAAATAGCACCAAGAAGTATAGATCTCATATATTTTATCCAATTCATTTTTAAATTTAAGAGAGTGATGCTCTTCACCCATGGACTGAAACGCTGCATATTATTTAAAAGAAATCCGAAGTAATTAAACATACTGCATAGAAGTCAGGTGGAACTCTATTTAAAGCTCCATCAATTCGACGATGTCTTAGCCAAATTCCAAACTGGAAGTTTTCGGCTTCTTCAGAATCAATTGGAACTAATACATTCGCGTCGACATTCATACTACTATCATACATAGATCTCCGTGACTACAATTATATCGGTCAAAAAAAATGCGTGATGTATAAATGTAAAAATAAATTGTTAAAATTATTGCTTGAAATTTACACAATCTGCAGTGTTTCGAAAAAAATTAAAGAAATGACTTAATTAAATACGAAAGTTACCTTCCGCTCCTCAATTTGCTTTCTAATAGAACCCATACCACTACGTTGCTCTTTGACACCAGATTCGGCATCCGTACCAAAATCTTCTAACAAACGACCGCTCAACAGCAACAGCAGCATAGATTTTACTTGAAATGGTGAAAGTTGGAGTAATTTTTGTGTCGCATCAGTTCCACTGATACTACTAGAACGAGCCAATTCACTAGCTAACACCTAAAATAATCGTACGATGTTTCCAAATGTTTCGAAAAGATGACTTTCATTTCATTCAATTTAAATGCTCAAATTTAATTCAAATCCTTAATCATCGAAATAAACTTCTCTGCTCATAAAATTACGATAACATTAAAAAACCAAAATATCAATGGCAAAAAAATTTCGTTTTTCCTTTCAGAAGATAGGACTGATAATGTGACCATAAAACCATTTAAAAGTTTAAAAATCCAAACTTACTTGTTTCACTACCAAAAATAATTTACAGACTTGACAGAGGATGTTGCTGATGCGGTAACTATAGTGGATTAAAGTAAGGTATCAATTTCCAGGAAGTTCATGACACAAACAAGCTAGAAAAGTTGTTGGAAAAAATAGATCAGAAAAACACCTGTATAATCAGTCCCACACGTATTCTGAACATTTCTACAAATAACCGCGGTTCTGTTAGCACCAACGAACCAAGACAAACGATAATTTCCTAAATAAAAATAGCACTCAGAAATACACATATATAGTAGTTTCATTCATTTCGTCACTTTCAATAAATTAAAATACATATTAGGAAAATCGGATATGCTTTCTTGCACCAGTGGAGAAGCATCATTTTGTATAGTGAGATATAGTTTCTTCGAGAACTCTTTTCCGCTATCATGATTTTAATTAT
>UPTC01000060.1:64369-83623 GCA_900537255.1 Acanthocheilonema viteae | reverse complement strand
TGCAAATAACGGTATAAAAATGGGAGAAAAGTGATGTTAGAAAATAACAAGAACATATCGATTTAATTAATAATATTCCTGGCTGAATTTTCCAGAACGATAAGAATATTTTATACTTATTCCAATCTGAAACCAAAACTTCTATCTCCAACTCTCAATTTAGATTCTTTTCATAACACAACTCATACTAAACTACTTCTTCGTCTTTCTTTCCTGAAATCTACGCTTCAATACAAACCATATCACTCTCGTTTTCTTTTCTTTTTTTGAAGTGCAATGCGACATTTTCATTCAATCAACCGTAGCTTTGTTGTTAAACGTATCCAGATAATCGATCACAGCTTTATAGCAAAAAGCATATTGTTCCTAAAACAGTAAACTGTTAGGTTATATCGTTTAATCTTGAATTCTCTTTTAAAGGAAGCTTTAATCAATTTCAATAAACTACTATGAATGTCGACATAAATACATTGATTAAATCTGAGCTACCATGGCATTTTTACCATTACAAGTTCATTAATTTATTCATTCATACTTTTTTCTGCTTCAAAATTTGATAAACAAAAAAATGTGCTACTGTTGCAAGTTTTCAAATTTGTTCTTGGGAAACTTGAAAAAATTTACAGTGAATTTAAAAACGCACAAATTTCGTGAACATAAGTGGTCTCTTCTGCTGTAAACTCCGAACAGTTTGAAATACGTCAATACGATTTTCCGCTTTAAGCCTTTCCAGCAACAACGACACACAACAATAAAGACCCGTTTTGAATGATCCGTCTCTGCAAGTGAGAAATTCAGCGATTGAAACGATTTTGAATATTGGGATAATTATTCAAGGTAAGAAAATAATAAGTCGCCGATAATGTTATGAGTGATTTAGACGGACACACAGACTTGACAGCTGGCGTAGCTAACCAGTAAGAAGATCCATTTATAATTCTCCATTGCAATCATGCTACCGATGAAAGTGAAGCTCGAGCTACACTGAATAAAATGACGGAGAGAAAAATTATCTCCTTACTGAAACCTGTAGAACTGTTCATCATTGATGATGGAAATCATAAAAGAAATCCTTACATGAGAACAACTTGTCTGAATTATTACTGACTTCACAAAAAAACGTTGAAAGGGAACCTTGAATGCAGAATAATGGGGCCTGCTTCTTGATGGTCACTTTGTAAGGAAAGCACTCGACTAATTAAATCAATTATTGATTCAGTCGATTCCGGCAGTGCTTTATCTTCTGGCCAACACTGATAAGCATATTGTATCACCTCGCGATATGTTTTTTCCTGAAGAGATTTTTTTATTTTTTATTGTCGTAAACTAATTTAGAAGGAAATTTCAGCTTGAAAAAATTTCAGGAAACTTCAAAAACACAAAAAATTCAAAAGTTGAAAGCATTAGCCTATGGGGCTGCAATCACTTCCTTAGTAAACGAGAAACATTTTAAAAAAGTTAGTAGAACCAGTATTATTTAAAGATCCAGTTTTGTTCTTCAGACCAATCGCAGTTGCTCACCACTTAAGCATACTATAAAAAATGCATACGACATCAGTATTTTCATTTATTTACTGAAGACAAAAGTGCGAACTTTTGCAAACTTGTAAGTAAGCTTTCTAAGAGCAAATGTTGGAAACAACTCTTCTCCAATTAGTTTGATCGACACTTCACCATCGCATCCGAATGTTTTTATACGTCCCACTTCACTCGGCCAGTACTAAAATTTAGAACAAAAACATATGAAAAGCCGCAACAAAAGATTGCAAGAATTTACTTCTTCAATTTTCAATTTGTTACAATTAAAGATTGTATTAAATTAAATCTAGACGATCGAAAATTTACTTTTTCAGCCGGCATAAATTCGAATTCGGATGACAACATTACAACAGCCCGTGAATTTTGTTCTGCAATCATACACCAAAAATCGTAGCAGGTTTGTTCATCCATTGGATCCTGTGCTAGGATATAAGGGTAAAAATAACCCTGAAATCAACAGCAAAGTTGCAAAAATCACAACAACATGGCAATGACAATAAAAGAATAAAAGCTAAAAGAACATGGATTTTATTCATTTTTTTGTATTTCTAACAGAGCTCATACTGAGGGGCAGAGCTCATACTTCCATCATTTATTTCTTATTTGAAATAGTTCAAAAATCCATCAAAATATAGCACCTTAACCAAAGAAGCATTAATATAAGTTGAATCGTTAACACTTCCGATAACAACTGGTAAAACAATGCGACAATGATCGAATGGTACAGCATTCTCGATACGATTCTTTCTTGCATTCTCCGGCTTATGCGCAAAATTACATGTCTGACACGGTTCAAGCGTACGCTCTAGTCGCTAAATAAATTAAAAATGAAATCCATGCTATTTCTCAAAACAAATCGTCAAATAATGACTTCTTAATCTTGTGACGTTACAATATTCTTCTTTCATTTAATCTCATATTTATAATATGAAAACAATGTCAATTTGTATTACGCTATTAGTTATAATCCAATAATCTGATAATCTGATCAATCTGATCGACCATCAAATTCAAAGCCAAGAAGGACATTACCAACGATGGAAAAATATTTCAGATTACTGGTAGCTTGCTGAATGTTACCGATACAGAAATCTGAATCAAGCTTAAATACCTTGTATTCTGCTTCCATTGCAGTTGGTATTTTCTCGGAATTAAAGATATCACTGTTAATTTGTTGCGGCTTTGGGGCTTGTCGCTTTACAACAGCACTAAATGCTGATCGATTAACCGACATCTGCTGTTCACGGACTTGTGGTTCATTCAGTGCACGGTAATGTTCACGAAATTGACTTACTTCGATATCAGTTTCGCCAAACATATACCATTCAGCCAATGCTTTGTAAATAAAAAGATACTGTTCCTGGAATAAATTTTTGTCCATGTTCAATGTTTAAGTTGTTAGGTTTAATCATCAGTAAATGGATGGTAAGATTTTCAGGTCTTCGATAAGAAATCCCAAAATAATTCCCTGATTCATCTCTTGCAAATAATCTCAAGCTTCATACCTATAACAATACAGAAAAAAATATAGAATTAAATAATTTCGACAAATTACTGATTGCTGAATAATAAAGCAATAAAGAATATATCCTTCATTTTATTAGATGTGCTTGGAAAATGCTACGATGCAATGATGACAAATGGAAGCTTACAGCATTTTGAACCATAGTATTTCGTTGCTTCCTCATTTCTGACACAAAACCAAACACATCTGCTTTACCCTCCTCAATACATTGGTCCAACAAACTATCAATTGCAATGAACGTACCTGTACGACCCACACCAGCACTGCAACCATGCATTTAGTTTGCTCCATACGCCATCATTTTAAACATTAGATCTTCATGTTTTTTTCGCTATTTATTCTCTTCACCCTAATTGCAAACCATGATATGATATGATACAACCGAACTGTTATAAAGAGAAAAAGCAAATGCCTTAATTTATACCTGCAATGAACGACAACTGGACCACGAATATAATCATCCAGTTTGCGTAATTTAGATAAAAATCGTAGCAAACCAGTAGTACATTCTGGTGCTTGTAAGTCATTCCACGAGGTATAGTGATATTGTACGACATGACGCACTTCTGCTAATAACATTTTTTATATTTTTAACAAGAATACTTTTTAATTTTCTTTTTGATAAAATCTGAGATAGAAAGTCTTTCAGGAAGGCCAAATATGGTCGGTTATGTCTGCTACAAAAAATTGAACAATAGGCAAAGACGTTTTGTATGAATTAGCCATGATCCCTATGATATTTTGCAAAAAACTTCACGACAAACCACCTGGCGTTTTGGTAACAAATTCTGTTTCTGCATGAACGTCATTCAATTGCATATTGCTATTACTACACCGTGAATTTCTTTTTGAATTCGAAGACATTTCGTTAAGAATGGAGTCAATCGAACCACGCATTGATGACGAATGGGATCTGAAAATTTCAGCCAATAATAACAGAAAAATGAGAAATTTTAACTTCATTCAATCCAGCAGACATATTTTCAAAAGAAATTATGAAAAAAATAATCTGCATGTCTTGATAAATATGTACAGATTATTTTTTTAACCCGCTTTTGACTTTATATGCCTGCAATTAACTTTAACCTGCAATAACCCTCACTTTGTATTCACAATGACAGCAGAAGGATCGGCAGATATATCGCCGGTTATATTTGGAACTTCATATAAAATTATTGCAGGACTTCCGGAAAGAGAACCATTCGCTACTCTTGGTTGGATTCGACGCACTTCGAAGTTGCGTACTGCATAATCAGAATAGTAAATGGAATCAACTGGACGAACTTCCAATTTATCATATGTCTTTGGTCCATCATCTGGCCAGTACTTCGCACACTGGCACTGAAAAAGCAAATCTATTAATTACGTTTTCCACTGTTAGTTTCCATCAAGTAATATTGCATATTAATACCAATAAAATGCACAAAATGCAAAGTTGTGCCAGAAAAATTTTAATGGCACTACTTTGCGCAAAATGCAAAGATACAAGAAACCAGAAACGGGAGAGACGAAAAATTAGAGGAGAATGTGCAAGTTGCACTACGGAAAAGGAATTAGTCGAAAGCTTAATCTTATCGCTTCATTTTTTAAACAGGTATAGAATAATCAAATATGCTGCAGATTAAAAACTCTTAAGAATATTAAAAAATTCAAAATTTAAAAGAGAAAGAAAACCACAAACCCGGTTTCTCTCATAAAGATTGGCAACCATGACAATAACCCGCACTTTATGCTCCCAAATCATACGCCAAAAATCATCCGTACTAGCATTTAGCGGACCCTGTGATGCAATGAACATTTTGCGACCTTTGTATCCCTGAAAAAACAAAAACAAAGCTTTGCAATCCTTCAGGATAATGCATATAAGATGAAAAAAAGGAAAACTTTCAATATTTCATCGCTTCTATCGTTCTAAGTTGACAACAAAAATGGCTTGTAAGATCTATAAGCACTATTTTTTTCGAATAGTAATTTTGCTACTGGGTACTCATCCATTAAAAGTAAAAAAAGTGTTTGGAAACATGAATAATACGAATGAGACTCACAGAAAAGGAAGTCTTACTGTTATTCATTAAACGGTTGTCAATATAACAGTTTGACACAAGCGCTATCATACTCGAATTTACTCCCCCACAACTATCTAACATAATCAAAGGAGTAATAGCTGGTTAATTATGTCGGTTACAACAAAATCAATTCATATCACGCACAGCAAAATGAGAATGGAGAAAAGTAGCGTAACAAAACAATTAGAAAAAGAAAAAAAATGAAAATTAATTTGCACAGCATAGAAACCTTGACAAAATTTGCATTGATGTAATCGGATGATGGGTCATTTCCAATAACTGATAATTTGACACGTGTAGCATCGAATGCCTTTATGTCATTGTAACGATTTTTATGGGCATTCTCGAGACGTTCTGAAGCACTCGACTCCATTGAACGATAATTTGGCAAAGCCTAAAAAATAAGCATAGTGGCTACTACTAAATAAGTGGCAAATGTAAAATCTAAGTCTCCGCCCCCTATTATGAAAAGCAATAATTTCGATCAGGTGATAAGAGCAGTCATAAGTACATCAAACTCAGAAATGCATAGATAATTGCTGTCACGACGCCTGATGATATACTCTTCGGGTAGATCATCAACGAGTGTTGCATGAAAATGAGGCTTTAGAAGTATACGATCCTTATTCATCGGACATAGCTGCTTAATCATTCCACGCCTTAAAGTGCGTAAAAATCACTAACAACAAATACTGATCATAAATGAAAAGATCCAATTATAAATTTGCACTGTTAGCGGGAAAAATAGTTACATAGAAACAGGAACTATGTAAAGATCACTTGCAAGCTGTACACATTGAAGCACTTTTCAGGAGATGTCATGTTTGGAAGTATTAAAGTAGAGAATATACCTGTGTAAAATATAGGTAACAAATGAGGACACCAGCATGATGAACAAAACTAAAGAAAGAACAATGAACAGTACTGTCATCCATGATTGAACCCACTGCTCTGTAATAAATTATTTTAATAATTGTCCATTAACAAATAAACTGCTGACTCTAATTTGAGAGAAAAAAGTTGTTCGTTTTAATTAATTAAATATCGCAAAACCACTTTAATGACTAATAATCTCGGCGAAAATAGAAATTACATGCAACTGAACTTCCAACTTTACATCTTATTATGGTATCAAAACATAATGTTAATGTTTAATCATCTAATTTATGCACGAACATTTCATTATTTTCAAAATTCTAAATTCTACCCTGTTAATTTCTGTTACCAGAAGCAGTAGCGAAAGCTCAAACTTAAAATTAACCAATACACTAATAAACTAAGTTGAGAAACTAATCATCTTCCAATTCTCAGTTAAATACTATTTTAAAAAAATGTATCCAACCATACCATCAAAAGCTTCTAAGATTACGGGTTTAAAATATCCGCTGAAGCCATATGCTGGACCACTAACAATTAACTGTCGTGATGACCGAAAACGATGTGGAAGTTCCGAATTCTCACGATAACTAAACCAACGGCTTCGATCCAAAAATCGTTTCTCTGTGTTCTGATGTAACCATCTCCTTAAAAAAATTATTGATCTTTACTAAAAATACACTACTTGATGCAAATATCAAATTTTACATATCAACCAAGATGAATAAAAAATTTAAGCGTGATAAATATAAAGACTTCATGAATCTAAAGCTCTGAAATTTACCGCTTCCTTTTCATAAAAAAAGGATCATTGTGTCGGAATGATTCACCACGCGTAGCAGGATCACGATCAACGCGTGCAATCAAAAAGCCAGTATATTTTAAACCAGGCTTCAACGCTGGATCCTCTGGTCGATGTCGACTCAAGTACCTGTAACTGGTTATGTAGAAAACTCGTGTGTAAATAATTATTTGTAAATGATTATTATGTAAATAATTATTAAAATAATCTTAATTTCTATTATATGACATACAAAACATTGCAGGGTTCTACACCAGCTGTAGTATTGCCATCACCAATAAGTGTTCTTTTTGGATATTGCATATAACTTTCTGCGATATATGCAAAGTAACGTTTTTGTTTTGTATCCTGAAAAATTTCAAAATCTTCTTTTCAAATAGCTGTTTCTTCCACACATTGTTAAAATATACAATATCTCAAATAAAACTGGAATATCTTTAGTATAAGTTAAAAGAGGGATAGCGAAATTGCAATGTTCTATTGGAAGAGAAGAGATTAGAGAATCGGGCCGTGCTCAGTGAATAAAAGTGGAAGAGCATGATTACTAGTATCGCAATCTCCTCCAGAAGAAATCAAGTGTTCCCGTCCTATGATTATGCGAGCAATATTTAGAAAAGAGCTGCATTGAATATGAGAAAAAAATAACAGCCATACATTAGTTGGCACAACTGTACGGAGATATATTAAGGAAAAAATTAATAAATTACTTGTTTGAGCTGCTCATTCTGCAAATTATTGCTCAGCGTTTTCAGGAATGTATCAACAATAAGTGAATCGGGTGCCGGCAAACTCTCAATAACAACGTCCGGTGCCAGCGGAACAATTGCAACGTAATAACATCTACAAAATGAAAGTGGGATTCTAAGAATTCATTGCTAGGTAGAAATTAGTATTCGACATTAACTTAATAACTCCTACATCTTTTCTGCATAAATAAGAATTACCTTAGACTAAATAAATGAAATAATTTACGTTGAAACGCAAAAGAAGAATAATTCTGCCTATTTTTTTGGGAATCTCACCGCCACTTAGACTACAAACCACTTACGCCACTGGTCCGTTTACTTCATCCGGTTCGCTATTGAATGTTAAACCAAATACTGTTCCGTTTTGTGACAATGAAGCTGGAGCGTCAACAGCATCCGGTTGCGCAAAGTCTGTTATACATTGCTCGAAAAATGTTGCATTTTCACTTCGGCCGATGCCATTTTCAGCCCAAACGAATGCAGTATAATTCCGATTTGGCTACAAACATACTGTGTAACTTTTCTTTTTTTTAGTAATTTTAGGAAGACTAAGTGTTCTAGAAAGAAATCGGCAATTATAGAAAATAAAATAGTTCTGAAGATGATTTCACATCGTTAATCGTATTCTGTAAACATTCTGAAAAAGATCAGTAATAGTAAGATAAGCTCAGTAATCTCACGAAAAAATCAGCGATATTACAAATAATTTAATAATCCTGAAAAATACTACTCAATGACTTAACGCAGTTCAGTAATCAAAAGCAAAGCAATATCTGAAGAAACATACTGTGTAACTTTTATAGAATATATTGCGCAAAAAAATTTTGCTGCTGCAAATATGATCGAAATTTTTTTCCAGATTATATGCATAAAAAATTGAATACCTTCAACGGTCCAAAACGACAAGAATAAAAGTCTGCGATAGCATCCGCACTCGTATAGCTACTATCATTATTATTATAATTAGCGCACTGATTTTTTTCCTCTGCTGGGAAATCATCATTTGATAAAATTCCTCCAGGCGAAACATGTCGTATTTGTCCTCGTACTGTTACCTATCAAATTTTGATATTTGATAAATTTTCAAAGTTTCCAATAAGTTAAAAATATTCTATAAAAAATTCATATATGAAAATCGATGTAAACATACATAATATTTAGTAATACGTCCATTCGGTGTTTTCGGGGGCATCCACTCAACTTCACAATACAATCCACCCTGAAGATTGAGAACACGTATTTCACCCAGTGTTGGTGGTTCTGGGGCTAAAACACATAGAGAATAATGTTGTGAAAATTTATGAAATTTAAGCAAATCGAACTGATGTAGCAAATTTACAACCGTCTCTTTTTCTATTCATTTTTCCCCGTAATTGAAGTAGAAATCAAAATTATTAACTAAATAGAAAACAATGAAATAACTAAAATTGTAAATTTGTCTTCTTCTCCAAACTTTCATGAAGAGCATGGTTTTTGAAACTGATATAAATGACTGATCTTGAAAATTTCTAGCCCATTAATCTATCAAGTCTATCAAGTTAGTATATCAAGTTTTTCGCTCATAAAGACGCTTTCACTTCCTAACCCGCTGCAAAACTACAATACTGCAAGCAGAATTACCGCTTTCGGATGTTGTGAAATGTTCGGTTATTTTAAATGGTTCATTTTGACCATCGAAAACTGATATAAATAATGTATACGGCGTTGCCGGTAACAATTCTCCAATGACCACGCCAGATTTTGCATTAATATCGGACCAAACCTCAACCCCATCTGTTCGCCGCATTAATCTGCAATATCAGCAAAAAAAAAAAATGCAAACTTGTTTAACTTTATCTCTCTATAACTTCAATAAATCAATCTACTTCGTCACGTCTTCAGTTGTATTACAAACATGCAGTAATGTCTTTTCGGTTTTTTTTCCGAGAGCATATGCTTATATCAAGATTCAATAACATATACGTAAGAAAAAGATCTACTTGAAATCAATTTTTAACATTGGCCCATCATCCTGAGCATCCCACCGAATTTCTGCATGAGTTGCGTTCGTTTTCACCGTTACATTTTGGATAATTCTTGGTGCTAGAAATATATATAAATCAAATTAGTACTGAATAACTTCAATCAACGATGAGCTTGCATACATGCAATGCAATAAACATCATGCAATTGACGACATGCACACATCAGGGGATAAAAAAATGTCAGAAACTTAATACCAACAACATTTTGAATAGTTCCAACAACCCAATTATAACTATAACATTTTCAATAGATAGTTCGAACATGGCATATTAATGTTATATGTATTTCATACAGCACTTCAAGCACAATATTTCATACAAGAATCTTGTAGTGACCGATTCCAAAGAATAAACCTTACAACTCCTTCCAAAGACTATGTTAAATAAAATGTTTAAAAATGCCACACACCTATGGAGAGCTTTTAACAAAATTTAAGAATAACGATCAAAAAGATTTACATACATCTTACAATTTGTTACGATTGTTCTGGAATAAGCCGAAAAGTTGAAGAATGCAACGAACAAAAAAACCTTCACATTATTATGTATATAAAAAGGACACAATAAATTTCCTATTCCTTCGATTACCAAATTACTTTATCTAATTCTCACACAACTATTTTTGCCTTCCTTGCTAACTGTCCTCAAGCATCACCTAAACAAAGTCGAAAAATACCGACTACTAAATAAATTATGTGTTTTTATTGAAAGATATCATTAAAAAACTCTCTTATTATAAAGTTGTCGTAGATCAAGAAATCTTGTAAAATCCGTCCATTGAAATTCACAAACCAACAAGCATGCATTAGAAAATTATATCAGCAGTTCATAAATGACAGTACATGCTAAACTTCCTACTGACTCACTTTTCTCCTCAATTTTCTTGGACTTTCGTCGTTCAGCAAAGAGATCGAAGAATTTCAGATTGGAGGATGAATGTTCGCGAGTGGAAAGACTACCTTGATCTAAGATATTTTACAAATAATTTTCTCTAAAGTATTTTTGGAATCCAAAAAATTCTTCTCTGAGAGTCATGTAACAAAATTCTAATGTGTTACAAGTAAAAAATTTTTCAATATTTGAATAATCGAGAAAAAAGAAATCAACTCGATAAGCTTGTTATTATATTTTTCTCTCCTAGAAAGAATACTACCCTCTTTCCACTTTCTTTTTTCCGTATCTATCACAAACAATATGATTTCTAAGACGAAGAAAATTGGGACTCGCTTTTTTTCAGCACTGATTTAATGGTATCTCTTCAGTTGATATACATTCATCTTGAAGAGCTACTGTATTTCTGATATAAAAAGCTGATAATACCAATAATTTCTATCAACAGGAGGTTTACCACTGCCGAGAAACATTATTTTTACTGATACATACCACACTAATATTTAAAGAAGAAAAGTATTCCTTGTTAAAATAAGATTCTAAAATCCTGCTTGCTGCAATCTTCTCTTATTCATTGATGACATTTTCTTATGAAAAGAAATAATTAATACTGATATCAAAAGTAAAATTGAGAGGAGAATTATAAAAAAGACATTGAAGCTATGCTTGAGCACCCAATTAATCTAATTAAACAGATCAATACAACAAATCCCGGATTTTATTAAAAAAATCTATTTTCAGGATATTAATTTTATTTTTTAATTGAATATTATTGCATAAACTCAAATGTGTCACCAAAGAGAGTCATAAAATAAACGGATAAATGAGTGATGAAATACCTTTAACGAAGAAATTGATCGTATGATTAGTGTTGATTTCATGTTTACCCGTTGTTTTCACGTGACAAAGATATGTTCCACTATCACTATACTGTGCATTCTTAATTTCTAGTGACCAACAACGTGGTGGCTCAATGCCGTCGGTGAAAACGTCATCATACGGTGTATTGGTTGGCTCACGTATAATTGAGGAATTTTGTATAAAGTCCACCTAAAAAATCCAATTTTTCCGCTATTTTCTCTCATTTGATGACAATAAAATCAAGGATCGTCAAGTTAATCAACAGTTTTCACAAAATTTTCGAAATCACATTCCCCAAGTAATATTATTCATCTACTCCTAATATCCATTTCATTGATATATGGAAGCAGTTCAGAGAATCACTACAGAAGACTAAATTCCAGATAATTCCAAGAATCAATCCATTATTCCGTTATTAACCACACCCCAACAATCCCGGAAATTTTTGCAGTCTATTAGCAATTTGCTGCTTACACTACGGTGACAATGTTAAAGCTTTAAATGAAACTACGGTAGATTTTGCTACATCTTCAAGCCTAACAATGGAAAAAAAACATTGAGAACAAACCCCATCGTCATCAATAAATGATCTTGGATCCATGTTAATGCAACAAAATAAACTAGCATCTGTACCCTGGTAAACAGAATCTGATGGAAGTACTCGTCCCTGTACCATTAGTTCTCCTGCAACTACTTTTTTCCCGAAATTTATATGCAACTAATCACAAATAATTTAAGTGTGATATAGAAATATGAAAAATCTATAAGCCATATCCTATTTTTCATTGTCACTAATTCTACTATATCACGAGATCTTCATTTTTGGTAGCTGTGTGTAACTTCATTAAAAAAATATACTCTAGACCAATTTAAATTTATCAACTCTTAAAGAAATAAAAATATACTTCGATCGCATTTGAAAGGAAGTAGTTCAATAGCTCCTTCCAGTCTCCAAGGATCAAACATTGGAGGACAAACACAAATCCCCTGCAACATAACAGATTGAAGAATAGCAATGTAATAAGACCAACTTCCCTAAAACAATCAACATAAACATCAATTTCCGAAAAAAATTCATTACCAATTCCGAAAAATTGCCCGTTAATAGACTGGATATAAGACGGACAAATATTATCGGTAAAAAACCTGTATACAATGGATGAGTTAAAAGAATTTTCCTTTAACTTCATTTCAACATATTTCTTAGGTTTCCTATGAAATGTATCGACGGACAACCTAGATGTCAAAATGTGAAAATGTCCAAATCGCTATATTCACTTATACATATAGCTTGTCCATTCCTTTTTCGATGAATGCTGAACAAAATGTAAACAGTTGATTTTGCCGATTCTCGGGTTCAAATTGGATTCCAATACTATTTAAGAACAGTATTGAAAAAAATGACTTTGGCAATACCATAAAAATAGAAAACATTTTAGTTACCAGAAATTTCCTTGTAATTAATTAATAATGCTTTAAGTATAAACACATGCAGTTGGCACCTTTAAAATTTGAAAACATAATTCATTATACTATGGAAGACACTCGAATGTTTAAAGACCATTGATCAAGTAATAATCAGAATGAAAGCCTGAGAATCTCCGATGGCGATTAAGAAATATCGAATATGCTTTTCGACAAAAGATAACTAAACTACTTATTAGTTATATCAAATAAATACAGCGAATTCAGTGTAAAATAATAATAATAACAAAAGAAACCAAATGACAAATACAATTTTTACAAAATTATTTCAGGTTTCAAACTTGCTCTTCTTGAATGTAAACTCAATCTTCTAATCAATTCATCAACCAATAAATTCAATATCTTGGAAGAATAGTAAATTGGACAGTATATTTTGTTTTCAAATAGTTAAAATTAGGTCTTTTCAATCTTAAAATTTCAGAACACTGAGCTAAAAAATATTTCTTGGATTGGTGAAAGAAAATCTCCATCCCAAAGACTATGAGAAATGCTGCATAATTTTTCCAGGAGATGAAAATTGCGACTGAATATTTCTTTTTCATACTTTTTGAAAGAATTCCCCATCTCTCAAATTACGATTTAAATTTTCAAGAAAGGTTGTATTTGCTATTCAGAACAGTTTATTTGCAACACAAGTAAATTTAACCAATATCTATTTTAGAAATATAGCACATATATATGATAACTTGAACTGCTTATGAAATAGATTTTCTTCTAGTCATATATCTAAAAAGGTATTTTTTTATAGCAGGTATCATACTAGAATCTCAAACAAGTCAAATTAAATTTCAAAAATTTGAAAGAACAATAATTACAGAAATATACAAAATAAAAATGGAACAAACCATATGACACGCAGGTTCTGGCAATAGATACCTATCCCTATAATCATCACTCATTGACATGCAGTAATCATCTTGCCTACCTGCACGGCATGACACCGGAATTGCTGCAATATACGTAAATTTAACCAATATCTATTTTAGAAATACAGCACATACATATAAAATATCACTAACTATTTCTAATTCTTATATTAGTCATTCCCATATTCGATTAACAAAACATTTGGTAGAAATTAGAGTAGACAGAACTAAGCAGTCATGTCAGTGTATTCCAAATTGCGAAACTTCTAAAAGTTAAAAAGAACTTACAAGCTGGACAACTTGCTGGACAAAGGCAAGATTTGTAACCATTTGGGTCAGCAACGCATTTACCACCATATGCACAATCGTTGATTGAGTCTTCACATTCTGGTATCTCTGAAACATTTCTTTTGACAATACTACTTGCTGCTATGTTTCCATTAAATTTTCCTGACGAAACAGCGATACATAATCTAATTTTTTGACATATCACAGCATCAACATAAAATGTAATAAAAACTCACTTAATTCGTTAGGTGTTTTCGGTCGCGGTTTAAGAGGTGTCGCACTAATATTCTCCGAATACCACACATTTTTATCACCTACATCATCACTTTTATCATTATTTGCCAAGTCTATTTGTACACTAGATTGCTGCAAAAATTATATATTTAAATAGTTCTATCGTACATAATTTACAAATTCCCTAACGGTGACTGTTTATCATTCTAAATTATCATATTATTTTTCCGATCTTGGTATTCTAGATTGTTTTCCTAAAACAAAAATTCAAGAAAAGAAAATGAAAAAGTTATACTTTCGTAGCCCTGAGAAGTAGGAATATCAGAGCGAACCACCAAAGCCACTGCGCTATCCTTCCAGCCGTTGTTGGCTTCGAACACATTATTATTGAGAACGGTTGTTTGCTATAGTATAATTAGGGATCACCGAGCGGATCTCTCGTACTAATCGATGATAATCATTCCTTTTTACAGAAGTACACATCGCCAACCAGAAAGTACTGGTCTCCCCAAACAACCGCTTCTCCCAAAATATCACAGAGTTTATCTGAAAAAAATTTTCAATACAAATTAAGTACCATTAATGAGAGATTACAGGAATAAAAGTTTAATAAAAGTCAACAAACAGAATTATACTAGTAATTTGTTCTGCACCTCCTTATGCTGCTTGATTTTACAAACAACACTGATTCAAGATGTTGCTAGTACTATGTTAGTAAGAGCCTGTTACTAACAAAATAACTACATGTTGCCGTCAAATTCATATCAGTAATCTCACTTCATCGATTTCTACATCTAAATAAGTTATAAGGAGCACAAAACAAACACAATAATTCTCTGATACCTAAAAGAATCCTCATAATGAGTAAGTTTGCTTAAAGGCAGAAAGCCCTTCATATCTGGCTTGTATTTTCCGCTTTGCTCCGCAATCGTTGAGACAATTTATGGAAATAATAGTAAAAAATTAATTTCATGTGCTAATTGCTTGCATATGCCAATAGGAAGTAATGGCGATAAATGCATAACATACTATTTACAAATGAGTTTACAAGAGTACACATGAGTATATGTTCTAACCTAGAATTTATTAAATGATGAGGGAATAAGGAAGAAAAAGATTTCTCGTAAAGCAACCAGTCAATACGAGCTACACATAATACACAATCTCTATTCATCCAATACCATTGTCCATCAGTCCGTAATGTGTCCACGCAACACATCGATCCAGTCATCAGCATCGACCACCATCGGTCACATATGACCCGCAGCAGATGGGTAGAAGTGAGAAGCAATGAAATGGGTGAAAAGAGAGAATGAGGCCTAAACCGGGAAGAAGGAAAAATAGAGCCTATAAAGAAGAACAGTGACAGTTACGAAAACATTTCATCAGAGTCATAGAACAGCAACAGAAGATCGAAGAAAGACATAAGTAGATGTAGCAATTGTAGGCTCTCTCTGAGGAAGAGGAAAGTCCATAAATGGATGTAGCAACTATAGGCCCTCTGAAATGATTAGCTATTATTATACGATACTCTCTCTCTCTCTCTCTCCTTTCCTCAGAAGTGTTTATAAAGCCATCTCCATTCCATCCTTGCAAAAACCTATTCGCGTAATAATCATTTCTTCATCTATTCAGAAGCCTTTAATATCATTGCTAACCAATGAAAGTATTGCTGTTCTATGAGAAAAAAAGCTTATTGAGCCAGTTTACCTACGATTAAGATTCATTCTAGATACTTCTGATAAACAGCAATGAATCATCGCAGTTCCTTCAGAAATAGTGTGATAAAACGAAAGATCACTTCCGCTCCATGTGAACGTTCGCATTCATTCAATTCCGTGAAGCATTTCGCCTTCATTTCACTCCAACGACCCTCCTCTTCCTCTCCTTCCACCTTTCCTTCATTTCTGCACCTGCCCCCGCCCTCTACTAGCACCTTCCCTTAAAGTCCCAATCAACATTCAACAATTTCCGGTTACATAAATAGGGAGCTAACGTACGGAAAACCTCCCCCACTAATCCATAATATTCCCAGTTCTCAGAACACATATTCTCTCTCTTTCCAGTATTTCATTTATTTCAGTTTCCGTTAATTAACAAAAAAGACGAAAATCTCACAGTGCCGCGTACATTTCTTCTTACAAAATGTCGGGTGACCTTTGGGAGAATAAGAAATTGATGTGAATGGAGAGAAAACTTTCCTGAAAGCACTAAATTGATGTATTGTGAAAGCGATTTCAGAGTGAAATGAAACACTGACACATATGAAAAAAGCCTCTCGCCCCGATGCTAACAAAGCCAACGATAGTTTGGTTAAAGGAAGCGGGGTGGGAGAAGGCGAGAAAACGGACACTTTCACATTACACCGAAGATGAATTCATAAATTACATAGCTATTTCATCCCTGTTTTGCAAAACGGAAAACTTTACAACGAACCTCTCCGCCAGCACACACTCTTCCCTCGCTCTCGCTCTCGCTCTCGCTCTCGCCCTCGCTCTCGCCCTCGCTCCTCCGCGACAGCTCCAAGAAAACAACAACGCCCCTTTCCACGCCACAGTAAAACATACCAACAACCAATGCCGCCTGCGCGTCATCCTCTCACATTAACAGATCTTTCTCACTATGTTAACCAAAAAAGAAGAGAATTCCTTAAAATTAAGACTTGAAGCACCAAGCAAGTGCTCAATAATACTCTCCTCTCCTATCCCGCCTGCACAAATCTCTGAGGGCATCTTTCGGAATAGAAAAAAAGAAAATTAATTTAGGTTTTGGATTTTTGTTTGAAAGTATTTCGAGCCAACCCTTTTGTTCATTTAAATAAACAAAAATCGATATCGTCAACTTTGCGACCATTTTGCTTCCTTTTCCTCTCAGTTGGTTTTGCTACTGCAAATATGTGGTACAACAACTTGCTCTCATAAGCATACCAAAAGGAATAATTAATTGGAAGGAAGACGGGATGCCAAGAGAACAAAGGGCGGGGAAGAAAGCGGGATCAAGTGTGGTTACAAAGGGTTTCGTCGTCGCATCACTATTGATTTTAATATGAACTTGACCTAACGAATGAAAGTTTTACTTGGGAAAAGATCACACACACACATGCTTTTGTAAGAAGTCCAATACTTGTTTATTTCAATGGCCACCGATGCAAATGGGATGAGAAATTGTTCTTTTTTGCCAAAGATGGAAGAATGCTTCGTGTCGGGACGGATGAGAAGACACTCTTTTCCAGAAGTACTTACCTCTTCTTTCTCTCTCTTCAGTATCACAATCATAATGGTGATAAATGACGATAATGAATGACAGGATGAAGATGACGATGATAATGTTATTGTTATGAAATGGCACAAGTATGTGTGTATGTGACAGTTCCGCGTATACCATTGCTGATAATGACGACACAAGGTTGATATTTGTGACAGTGTCTCTCTCTTCTCTTTCTCTTTTTTTCCTTCTCTCTCTCCCTTTCTATTCCACATTATCCACGTTCTAATCTATTTCATATATGAAATATTGCCGAAATATTAATTGATAAAACTAGCTGTCATGCTGATAAGGAATGGAAATAAAGAGTGACTTGGGTTACGGTTAGAACAAAATATGTTCAATTTACACACACATATGTATATGCGATGTACCCACACAGAAATATCAATGCGGTTTGAGGGTAGAAGAGTGTTGAAAACGGTGAAAAAAATGGAAAATATTGAAGGAAGAGAATATCCGGTTCTTCCTCTTTCCAATTTGCAGCCATCCGAGTTGTGTGTGTGTGTGTGTGTGTGTGTGTGTGTGTGTGTGTGTGTGTGTGTGTGTGCACATGTGACATGCAGTATGCGTGTTGTAGTAGTAGTAGTACTTTGATTGACAATAATCAAAGGCAATATGCTGTCTGTTGCTCTAACCTTAGATTGTATTTAAAGGTGTTAAAAGAAATGAGATGTGCAATTTAGAATTCGAATTGTCTTATTGAGGAAGGTGAGGAAGAAGAATAAAAGTGACAGTTTGTTTCAATGTCATGAAAATTTCATTATTGTGGTATTCTTTCCCGCATATGACCGTATCAGAATTTATATTATCGAATGACACATGATGACATGTCAATAAATCAACAAATAGCTTTATCAAACTCTCCATTCATTAATGAGACACGGTAATAGAAAGGACTTATCGCATGAATTGCGAAACATTTGCGCAACGACAAATCGTAGTCGTTTTCACCAAATAATACCAAAGTTAAGTGATAGAAATGCCATGGAAAAAGATGATGGTGGAAATATCGATAATTGAAGTAACATTCATCATTCTCTCAGGTAGAGTGTTCCGAGCTTTAACTGTTAACCAAAACTTTGCTGAATCACCAGAACTTACTCGTCATTCAGTATGCTGCAATGGTAGAAGGATTAGCTTCCCGGAATAAATAAAAAACGCTTTATCCGATGGTGATTAAAATACTTACCCATTTCCAATATCATATGTTCCCTTATCACTCTGTTTTTCCGAAACATTGCATAATATTTGCTCGGTTACACTTTAAACTTAATTTATCCAATCGATTTTCAGAATATATCGTTTCTGAATAACATGATATAGTGTAGAGTGAATGCAAAATATGTAACTGAAAACAAAAATGGAATAAATAAAATCATTGTCAATTCGTCCTACCGTATCGAAAGGAAAAAGTGGTCAACTTTTGAACATTTAGTGATGGAATCAACAACGAAGAATAAAGAGAATTCCCAATCGTGACTTTCACAATTTTGTTCAAAATTTATTATTGAAATAAGACAAAAAAAGCCATCCTAAGGTGACAAACTGAGGTAAAAAAATTTGTAGTAGTAATAGTAACAACAACAAGTAGCACTTAAAATATGTGTTGTTCATAAATAATATCAATGATACAATACACATTTAAAGTTGTTAACAAATATTTCTTTTCGTACGTTTATTTGCATAAAATTTAATGTATATCTTACTTTAACATAGGTCACACAATGGCAAAAAACTAGTAAGAAGTTATCCACAAGAAATGTACATATATATATATATATATA